>JAOWBN010243919.1:0-11932 GCA_028565015.1 Pinguicula moranensis | reverse complement strand
AGTCCAAAAATTCCAAATGTCATATTTTCATCCCACATTTCATAGATCATTTCATCTGTGGCCTTTTTGAATTTCTTGGCCTTCATCCTTGTGTTAGGACCATCGGACATAATTATAGGTTCATGTTGTTTGGCGGGCTTCATGACTTTCTTAAGTTCATTTCATCCTTCAATGAACATCTTTGGCTCATCTTCTCCATCATTGGGGTCGTACCCCCCTTGTTTGGGCTTGGGTGCAACTTGGGTTGCATCAAATTGGGAGGTCATTGATAAGATTGTCAAGTTCTAGAAGTCTTATACAAGGCCACCAATGCTCTTTCAAGGAGTTATTATCCTATATCTCCTTTAGCATTGCATCAACTTCTTATTATGGCTCATAATCTTAATGCATATAAGGATGATGAACAATTAGGAGTTGCTGTGCAAGCAATGAAGCGTAAGTATTTGGACTACTGGGCTACACCTCCTATGTTATATTGTTGGCATTTATTTTAAATCCTCGAGCAAAGATGGCAACTTTTGAAAGAGCTGTTAAAAAAATTTGAGGTTGGATGGGAGTGGAGAAGGACATGAGCATTGCCAAGAATGTGGAAATCACTTTGTTTGAAGTATATGCGAAGTATGAGAGCAACTATGGAGGTTTGAGAGTTTGGACACAAGCACCCAACGATGATGATCTCTTGGCATGAAACTTGCAGGGTGCCATTGGTCCATCTTCGAGTTCACACATGGATAACACAAGTGATGATGGTTAGTACTATGAATTGAAGCATTATCTTCATACAAATTTTGGGCTGAGCGATGATATGGTACAATTGAACCTGTTACAATGATGATACTTCTTGTCTTTGGTAACAACTAACAAAGAATTTTTTTCATTTATTTCGTTATACAAATCTTTGCTATTTTACTAGGTGGGAGGGACACAAAACAAAATACCCAATTCTTTCAAAATTGACAAAGGATGTGTATAGCATTCCGGTTTTCACAGTTTCATCATAGTCTTCTTTTAGCATGGCTAGGATGGTTGAAGAAAGACAATCTAGGTTGACCCGTGAGATAGTAGAAATGCTTACATTGATTAAGGATTGAGAGTTACAAGTTGATAGAATTGAAAGGTTGGGTCCGCTTGAAGATTATTTTATCGATGAATTCTATGAAAAAGATGATATTCTTACTCTTCTTGTTATTCCTCACTAAAGGCTAACAATTAAACATTCATTTTTTTTTTTATATATAATTATACTTATCTTACTTAGTTACTTACGATTCACTTACTTGCATTGCGGTTGTAGGGACGATCTTTGCACCAAGAACTCCGTTTTCATTAAAGATGTGAAATTTAACAATCTCCTTTGTGTTGGAGCTGGACTTATGTTAGAGTTCGAGTTCGAGATTTGGTTGTTTGTTCTTGTTGTGATGTGCAATTGTTGTTTCTTGTTTGGTGTAGTAACATGTACTTTGTACCGTATTGCATAGACTGTAGGTTTAGAGTGCGACTCTAGTCTTTTTGTTGATTCTTGTTTTGAATGCTTTAAATTGGAATTTTTGAGACTTGCAACTTGTAGGTACAACATAAGCAAACTGTAAAGTGCACAACAACTAGGCAGTACACGGGCCACAACATGTACACGGGCAAAAAGTGGGATGGTCATTCCTGCGTGGTTAAAGTTGTTGAGCTAAAAATTGTTGGGTATTTCTGTTGGTTGCCAACATAGTTGAGTTGTTCCATGGGAACATTATCAATTGAGGTTCTTCTGGTACTTTTATGAAGATGTCCACCATTACAAATTTCACATGATGGTTGTTGCACCATCATCACTGATGCAACCCAAGTTTCACCCCAACCTACTAATGGCATGGACCAAGAGGATGTACAAATGGAGCCCCATGGAGAGACCAAGGGTGGTGAGATGGTGGCTGAACGGCGTGAACCCATAAGGCTTCAAGAAGGTCCAATTACACGCCTAAGAGCCAAGAAATTTAAAGAGACCTTGAATTTGATGATCCAAGAAGTTTGGGCTCGAGAAGAAGGAAATGGACCACAAGGCCCATTTATGCTTAGTAGGCCTCACGACCCAATTGAAGGAGTTCGGCCCATTAAAATGATCCAAGTCATGCCAAAGATGAAATTCCAACATAGAAGTGCACGTGTGGAGTGAAGGGGCACGTGCGAATGAAGAGTCTAGGGGGATTTGGTGTGATCAAAGACCAAGTCAAAGCAATTAATGAAGAATATCAATACAAAAGAAAAGTTCCTACAATTTCGAGAATTAATCTCCATAGCTAAGAAAAGATGATGTTCCCTGTACAACCAACACTTTTTTGTCCATTGAAGAAGCTTCCTTACAAGTCCAAGACTCCTAAGGAAGTCACAAAACAAGTGGCCTGAATTCCTTCATAGCCTAGGACATGTTTTTGGTCCAAATTTTAGCATTAATTAGTTTCCTAGTTACTTTGAAATTCCCTTCTTATTTTGCACGAATTTTAGGATTATCCATGCCTATATACAGGCCTTAACATCATTTTTATTAGACAAATAAGTTTTGAATTGAGTTTTGTGAGAATAATATTCTTTTTTTATTTTAAACCTTTTCCGATTTATCTTTTCTCTTTTTGGACTTATCATTTGATTCTTGGTTGGTAATTAAATACCTTCAGGGGATTGTTTGTGGCATCTTTGTTCCTACAAAATTGTGACTTTCATTGGTTGGACATAAGGTGTTCTTTAGGTGTTATAAACAACAAATTTGTCTGTGTCTTTTCTCAAAGTATTGAAATAATTGTGGAGTCTTGTCACAAGTTTGGCAAGGATTCATATAATTTGGTATCAGAGCGATCAAATTGCCATGGCCATCCAAGTACAATAGTTCTACAAGTATTGCAAAAAGAATATCTATTTGTGCGCCAATCATGTGTTACTTTGCGATCAAATTGGCATGGCCATCCATGTAGTATGTGACATGCATCCATGGGCACTACATCACAAAGGACCTCATCTTCCTACTTGCCAATCTTTAAAGAAACCATCACTTGCTTTTCCACGTTCATCTTGCCACTATCGTTCAGCCATTGAAGTCTATATTGCTATGGATGCTTGAAGGTCTCTAAGTTGATCTGTTGCACCAAGTACGTTCACCATTTTTGTACAACTTCCTCAATCTATAATGACACTGCAAACCTCACTATCAACAAAACAACGAGTATGAAACAAATTCTAACGCTGTGTTGGATAATCTTCCTCTTTTATTTGCGTGCTCAATGCTCTTCTAATTACTAACAACTCTCCAGCCACTGCCTCAGCCTCATCATGATCAGACTGACCATCGTACGAATCGTGCTCACTAGCCTCATCGTTAGATGAGATCACTCCATCTCCCTTGAGTAGCATGACTTGTTGGTTTGGACACTGGCTTGCAATATGATCTAACCTTAGCACTTGAAACATTTAATATCACAATGTCTCGTTGTAGAGGGTGTAGAAGTACCTTGTTTAGCCATAGGTTTTGCATCAGAAATCTTGGATGGCTCCGAACTAGATTTGCCCCACATAAGACTCAACTTATTCCATGGGATTCAACCTCCACGATGAACTAGGTATGGTGGTCGAGATTGCCTTCATCACAATCTTTCCTTTCAACTGTTTTTCTAGATTGATGGCTTGGTAGAGCACATCCTCTAACTCTACATAGTGTTGTGACTCAATAAAATCAACTATCTCTCGGTTCAATACCTGAAGGAAATGGGCCATAGTAACCTCACGATCCTCCTTAATGTTGCCTCTGATCAAGAGTAACTCCATTTCCTTGTAGAACTCATCAACACTACCCTGCACCAATGTTTGTAACTTTTGATGGATCTCACGGTAGAAGTGGCTAGGAACAAACCTTCTCCTAAATATTTGTTTCATCTCCTCCCAATCCTCAAGTGGTGGTTCTCGATGGTGTCTCCTATTATTCAGCACCTGATCCCACCATGTAATTGCATAGTCAGTAAACTCAATAGATGCAAGTTTTACCTTCTGGCGCTCAGTATATTCATGGAATTCAAACACTTTCTCCACTTTCATCTCCCACTCCAAATAGGCTTCTAGATCATTCCTCCCTTGGAAGGTAGGTATCTTGATTTTCACATTTCCAAGGTGATCCTCACGAGCACGTCTCGGGTAACTACTATCTCGAGCAGCCTAATAAGGGGGCCATCTCGTTTGTTGTACCCTCATGTTTCCACGGTTGATTCAAGCTCCTCAACCACGGGTTTCACGTACCTCCTCAAAACCATCGGACCATGCATCAAACTATTCACAATCGTCATGCTGCTCATCGTCGTGTTCAAGTAGGTTTTGGTGGTTGCCTAGAAATGGTTCGACCTCCATCAAGGGGTGGCTCTTTGGGGTCGGGTTTGGGGGCCTCGATTGTGGATGCTTCATTATTCATGCGGGCCTCCATTCGTGCCATACGTTCCTGAGACTCCTCTTTCGCCCTGATTAAACGTCGTAGGATGGAAATCACCTGCTAAAGATTAGCCATTGGAGGTATATCATCCTCTGTTGAGTTACTCACGGACTTGTCTTTAGAAGACATGTTTTGTACCTGCAAGGAAAAAGTTAGTAAATAAAACTCACCACTCCCTTACGTGTATACACTCAAAATTGATCACTCAAACACTCATGTATCACTCAAATTGGCTTTTACCCTCTCTTGAACCTCACCACTCTGGCCTTTACCTCTCAAGTATTCTCAGTATGGTTTTAGCCAACTTCAACTCAAGTTTCTTATCAAGTCAAACAACAATCGTAAAACGATTGAAAATTGATTCAAGGTTGAGATTTATAGAAGGGTACCAAACTTGAATGTGTGGGTCTCGATTTTGAGTATGGGAGAACTCAACTCGTGACTAAAAATTCAAACAACTCAACTAGAATAGATCTCTTACTGATTGCAATAATTTCGGTGAAGTGCTATTTTGAGGGTCTCAAAATCTCTTTTTCTTTTTCTTTTTTTTTCTCTTTTTTTTTGGAAATTGACAACTTTGCTTTATGCTTTTGAACCGAAAGATTTTGGTTCGTGTTTTATTTTTGGAACGATTTTTTTTTGAAAATCAGCAAGGTTACAACTCAAAAATTGAAGAAAAAACGAAAAAAAGATAAACTATCAAACAAATTTTGGCCTCAAAGCTATAGATAGCCAAGCAACCTGAACGTTAAAAGATAGGGGCAAAAACATCCAAACCTGGCTCCGTTACCAAATGATATGAATCCTTACCGAACTTGTAACAAGACTCCACAACTATTTCGATACTTTAAGAAAAGACACAGACGAATTTGTTGTTTCTAACTCCTAATGTCTTATCAGTCTCTTTCTCCAACCCGGAGCCTTGCAGGCCTTTCACATTTTTCTGGCCCTTGAACTTATTCTTTTTCTTTTTCTTACCCACCCTACTATACCCTGACACTGATAAGACGTCAGAGCATGCCTGATGGATGTCTCAGCCGTCAAAATCATCAAATGTAACTCATTCAATGGCTTCACAATTCTCGCCATGTTATAATTCATTATAAACATTGAAAAGCTCGGTGGCAGGGAATGTAGTAAGAGATTAGTGCAGAGTTCTTTATCGATGGTAGAACCCAACTTCCCAAGTTATTCTATTAAACCCATGATCCTTTGAATGTGGGTACTGACCGAGGCCCCGTCAGCCATGCGACATTCAAAAAGTTCTTTAGCAATACGATAACACTCACAACGCACTTGCTCTATTTTATACTCATTGCTTCATCCACAACATGGTGTGTAGCGTGAAAATTGATGGAGGAAGTTGCACGAATATTGCTAGCACATACATGGTGGAGAAATTGGCCTTGGGTACTATCCAGCACCCACGACCTTACAAGCTTCAAGGGATAAATGACAATGATGAGGTTGAGGTAACTTTGGGTTTCCTTGTCCATCGGAAAATATGAAGATAGAGTGCTTTGTGATGTGGCTCCAATGGAGACATGTCATTTGTTGTTGGGAAGGACATGTCAATATGAATTGAAGGCGATCCACAACTGCTATAGGAATCGGTATTCACTTACTCTTAATGGGAAGTCTATAACTCTTGTACACCTATCAGCAAAACAGGTCATCGAGGACCAAGTAAAATTGAAAGAAAACAAGAGCATAAGAGGAAAAAAAAGTGAGGAAAAATAAAAGAGAGAAAAAGAGGTTGAAAGTGAAAAGTTGAGAGAAAAATAAAAGGAGGCCGAGAAAGAGAAGAAAGAAAATGAGAAAAAAAGTGAGATGAGCAAAGAGGGAAAAGAAAGGAGAGAGGAGAAAATAAGTGAGGAAAGTAAGGTTCAAGAAGTTACTTTCTCTCCTAACCATCTCGTCGGATATTTGCCGAGCAAATTCGTTTTCTTTTTGCAGGTCTCGATGGATGTTCTACCCAAGGAACTCACCTTAGCATGGCCTCCAAGCCGATGGAATAAGTAGGGGTGTTTATTTGGAAATCGGAAATCGGAAATTTCCATTTCCGAAAATTTTCGTTTCCGAGTTCTGCTTCCAAAGTCTTATTCAGCATAATGGAACGAAAATGGAACAAAAATTCCTTCCGAACTGAGTTCGGAATGGAAATGGAAATAGGTGATCAGAAATGGAAATTTCTGATTTCTATACTCAATTTGAATTTAATCGAAAATAAAAATGGAAATGGAGCATTTTTCACTGCAAAACAATGAACAATAATCGGAAATCGGAAATGAAAATGGAAATGAAAAAATTTGGAAATTTTCGTTCCATTTCCAATTCTGAATGGAAATAGGGTAATTCTGAATGAAAATTTCATTCTGAACTGTGTTCGAAACGGAAATGGAAATGCCCATTTTCGTCGGAAATTTCCTAATAAGCACCCCTAGGAATGAGCATTCTATTGATTTTATTATTGGAACATTTATGACTGAACAAGCCATACAAAGGAGTCACTTTGATGTGCCCAAAGAACTTCAAGGGGTAGTGAATAGTTCATCAGCCAAGCGATGTATCCATATGGGCCCGAGCGCAAGTTCAGGTAAGGCAAACATAGTGGGAAATTCCATGTCCCAAAGGTATGTCTCTTGTTCCTTGTTACCTATGAATTCTCTTAACCTTGATTATTTTGGGGATGGGTATGCTAAAGGGTTGGATTATGGAAGTATACTCGATGCAAGTGGAAATGTGATATGGGATGAATTGGCTAGGCATAGCATCTTATCAAATACACATGCCAATGTATTCTTTATGTATAGTCAATCTTAGGAAAAGTCACGTTCATGCATTCCTATACATGAAATTCATGCACTCATTAAATTTCATGCAATGGAAACTAAAAGCCATGTTCATATACAAGTGTAAATATGGACCTCACGGTCAACATGGAAACCTTGTGATCATGGAGCACCATGCATGGTCAAGTGGGAATCATTATGAAAGAGTGGAAAATATCTATGGTCAAAATACCTTTGATGAATGTTGACGGACACAGTTATGCAACCTCATGCATGTGTATTTTTCAACCTTCATGTGCCATCTTGCAATTTCTTCAAAATCATCTCGGAGTCACACTAACCCTTATGTTGGCTTGTTGCCAAACAGAACAATATTTGTTTTATAGGATAGGTACACTGAAGGGATACCCCACTTGCTACACAACCGAGGGCTAGAGTTGCACACTAGTGTCAAGGAGATGACTTGTTACCCAAAACAGCCCGCTCGGATTAAGGGATCAATGGAGAATGAAGAACAAGGGTACAAACAAGGTAATAACAAACAAGAAAAGCAAAGGTACATTCAACCCTTTCCTTATTACATGCAAATGCGAGGCAAGGTATACCTCAAGGACATGAACCCACTGGACCCTGATTTCATTGTATTGTTTGATTCATTTTCAAATCAAGCATTCAGCAAGATTGTTAGATACGAGGCATGTTTAGATTTCAAACTTCAATCATGTATATCTATATGTTTAGAGCCTCATTTGCATAATGATATGACTCGTTTAGAATTGATCAAATTCTTATGTCTTTTATGTGATCATATCGTTATAATTGGCTTGGGAATACAAGAGGGTTATTCTTCATATGGCTATCTTGTGAACAACTATTCACATATCACAATTATCCATGACCTTAGGCCATCCTCGCAAATGGATTTCGTACTTGGTTTACCACGGTCTAAGGGTGGTAAGGATTCCATCTTTGTTGTGGTAGACAGGTTTTAAAAAATGGCACACTTTGTTGCATGTCACAAAACATATGATGCATCCCATGTAGCAAATTTGTTTTTCAAGGATATTGTTAGATTGCATGGCATGCCTAGGACTATTGTTTCATATTGAGATGCAAAATTCCTAAGCTACTGTTGGAAAACTTTGTGGGGGAAACTAGGGACAAAACTTCTATTTTCAACTGCGTGCCACCCCTCAACCGAGGGGAAAACTGAGGTAGTTAATAGGACATTATCAACATTGTTGTGGGCCATCATCACTAAAAAATTGAGAACTTGGGAAGAATGCTTACCTCGTGTGGAATTTTCTTATAATAGAAGTGTTCATTTCGCTACTCAGTTTTCTCTTTTTGAAATTGTGTACGGATTTAACCCTTTATTTCCACTTGATCTTATGACTTTGCCTGTTAATGAGCAAGCTAGTGCATATGCGAAGAAGAAGGCAGACATGGTAAGGGCGATTCATGAGAGTGCCCAAAAGAACATTGAGCGAAGCACATCAAAATAATTGCATCAAACCAACAAACGGAGAAGGAAAGTGGTGTTTGGACCCAGGGAATGGGTATGGTTGCATCTTCAGAAGGAAAGGTTTCCGAAAAAAAGGTAATCCAAACTTCTACCAATAGGAGATGGACCTTTCCAAGTACTCGAGCGGATCAATGATAATGCCTACAAACTCAACCTTCCGAGTGAGTACAATGTAAGTGCATCATTCAATGTATCTGACTTATCTCCATTTGATGCAGATCTGAGGACAAATCCTTTTCGAGAAGGAGGGGATGATGAGATCCACACAACACCACTAGCCAAGGTAAGTGATCCACCACAAGAGAAGGACGTGAAGACCAATGGCACGGTCGTGGAAGATCCTACCCTACATGAAGGAAGCACGAAGGGCAAGAGGGTGGCCGAAGACCCATTACATTGGCCACAAGGTCCAATGAGTAGATCACGTGCAAGGAGGTTCAAAGATAGTCTCATGGGCTTGATAAAAAAACTTGGATATGAAATTACATTTCATGATGATATTGGCCCAGCTTTCCAGCTTTCATACATCTAATTGGGCCAATGGACAACTTACATGGCTCAAGAGGCAAAACCTCATTAGAGTTCGGCCAAGCACTCCCACCTTGTGGTCCATACGGCCCCATTACACCAACGATCATCAATCAAGCCAAGGGAGTGAAGGCCACGGTCAAAGGGTGTCATTATGAGGTAGTTTTTTTTAATAAGCCAAATTTCATTAAAAAAGAAATATTTACAAATAGTGTTCTTGCCAAAGAAAAACAAAAGGCTACCGAAACTACGGCCACCATCCGCACAAGGTAGAGTGATTTTACATCAGTGATCTTGTTCATCCTCTATGATCTTTAGAATATGAGCAGCGTGAGTCTTTACTTTCAACTTATCAATCCAATGGATTGGTATACAGCTCAGCCTACGTGCCTGAATGTTTCCGGAGATTGAGAGTGATGTAATAAACCTCTATACCATATGTTAGACATCCCGGGATGGCCTCTGTTTGCCCCGCCCCTGATCAGTTAGCAAGAAAGGTTGATCATTATGCAATATGTGTACTCATGAGGCCCTTCTATTGTTTCAAACACAAAGGCTATCGTTAAGAGGTAGTTGGAAAATCTTTATAAAAAATAATGGAGCCTACACTTTTTGACTTCGCCCTTGTCCATGAAAGATTCTAATTTCGACCAAGACACTGCCAAAATAATGGAGCCTACACTTTTTGACTTGGCCCTTGTCTATGAAAGAGTCCAAGTTCCACCAAGACATTTCCAAAATAATGGAGCCTACATTTTTTGACTTGGCCCTTGTTCATGAAAGAGTTCAAGTTCGAGCCTATATAAACCCCCTTCGAATTCGAATTATGTACTTCACTTTGAGTTTGAAACTTGTAAGACATTTGGGATCAAATACTTAGTCTTTTTCAACACTTTCTTTTACAACTTATTTAAAGCTTGTTTCGGGTTTTATTGGCGTTTACTTTTCGAAACACACGTAGACTTAGTTCTCACATCTTATATAGGTGAAGGGTTAAGGACTCAACAAGTGTTTGATCATAGATCCTAAGCTTCGAATCAACATTGGTTCTTGGGTCTAATCACAAGTTGATTAGGTTCATATTAATCTACCTTAGGAGAAAATATCTACCAGATAGCTTCTCTTGGAAGCCAATGATTTATCACCACAGAAAGGAAAAGACTTCATCTATTATTGGGCGATCGAGGAGGAGGAGAGCTTGGACCAAATGGAGAAGACACTCGAGAACTCTTGAGAAGAAGAAGGGTGCAGCTCTTGCGACTTCACTCTTCACCCAAAGAGGGTTTCTTGAACTATGAACTCGAAACTTGTTTGTTGTGAACCTCGTGCATCAAGCATGAGCTAAATCCATATTCTAGGGCATGATGTAGCCCTTTGTGTAATTTTTGGAGTTGTTTTGAATGTTTAGTTGTTAGATAAGATGTTGAAGTTGTTTGGTTTTATTGAACTTCATTATTCGCTAGCATGTGCTGGATGACCATGTGCTAGTACATAGGTTTCAATCGAGATTCAGAAGTTGAGAACCTAGCTAGAGATGGTAAAACTAACACCAAGTACCATGAACATAAAATTCAAGAGATGAGTGTTAATGGGAAAGGTACCATAGTGTGCGGATTCATAAGATTAAAGGCTCTTAGTAGGTCGCACGAGATTTGAGAGATGAGTGCGAACCCACTAATAGAGAATCTTGTATTAGCAATTCTTGGTATGCTTAGGCACAAGATTCGAGAGATGAATGCCTATGTACCGCATAAGAGGTGCTACTACTCTAGAGAAATTAATATTTGAATACGGTAATCCAGTGGGCAATTAAGCTACAAAACTAACAGCCGAGCTAAGAAACTAACTCCACGAAATGTATTAAGAGGTGAAATCATTGCCCCAGATCTTTCTTTAAGAGAAGTTATCCTTTAATTTGTGCCTAGTAAACTAAAAATACCAAAAAGTGTACTTTGCATGGATACATTTATGTCACTGTTTTTAGTGTAGGAATTAATGCCAGCAGTTAATTGTCCAAATTGCATTCGAGCTCACTAAACTTGGTGCTTATCTTCTATAATCCTCGTGGCTCGACATTTATTTTCATCACTTTATTACTTGTTATGACTTATGCACTCGCAAATATAGTTGACGTACTAGATCAGCCAACAGATGTCCAAGTTCCAAAATACATTTGGATACTTGCATGGTTCAAAGGAGTCCTAGCCGAAGTGGACTCTTTCAAAGGAGTCCTAGCACAAATGGATTCTTCCAAAGGAGTCCTAGGACGAGTGGACTTTGCCGTCTCAAGGAGTCTTACCCAAGTTGAACTTTGTCGTCTCGAGGAGTCTTATCCTAAGTGGACTCTGCCGTCTCGAGGAGTCTTACCCCAGGGGGACTCTGCCATCGCGAGGAATCCTATCCCAGTTGGACTCTGTCGTCATGAGAAGTCATACCCAAGTTGAACTCTGCCGTCCCGACGAGATAGATGGTCACCTTGAGGATACTCCCAACGAGATAGATGGTCACCTTGAGGAAAACTCAACAAGTGAACCAACGATCAAGAGGGCCATTTTATCATAATAATGGAAGGCATCATCCCTTTTCAAACACATTTGTAAAGGGGAGACTTGATTATTATTCGAGGGATTTGAT
>JAOWBN010243908.1:0-11933 GCA_028565015.1 Pinguicula moranensis | reverse complement strand
GAGATTTTAAAGGATGCTTGGAAATATTTCGCAAGATTAATGTCAATATCCCCTTAGTGGAATTGATTACAAATATTTCCAAATATTTCAAGTTCATCAAAGACCTTGTAAAAAATAAAGAGAAGATTCAGGAAGAAGGGATTGTGGTACTTAATATGAATTGCAGCTACCTTATTCAAGGGAGTGCACAATTTCGTGTGAAATTGGGAGGCAATGCAAGTAGGGTGAGAATAAAAGAGGTCCTCCGCTTTTCTCAGGAAATTTTTTGTAATTCCACTTTTCATGCCTTGGCCAAAAATCTCACGAAACCCTGCAGTGGTCACAATATTTGTTGAACGTACAAATGCATGCTTCCTCTCATACCCAATAGCTTGACTTTCTTTAATTGCGAGGTCTTTGAGAATATTGTCAAATTCCTTGAAGTCTTCTATCAGGTCATAAATGCTTGTCCGAAAGTTATTACCCTACATCTCCTCTAGTCTTGCATCAACTTCTAATTATGGCACATAATCTTTATGAACATAAGAATGATGAGCATATTGGAAGTGTCGTACAAGCGATGATGAGTACATATTTGGACTATTGAGCTACCCCTCCTTTGTTATATTCTTTGACTTTTTATCTTGGATCCTCAAGCAAAGATGACAGTTTTTGAAGGAGCAATTGCTAAAATTCATAATTGGATGGGAATATTAGATGACAGTAACGTTGCCAAAAATGTCGAAACCTCTTTGTTTGAAGTGTATAACAAGTATGAGATCAAGTTTGGAGGTTTGAGGGTTCGACCACCAATACCAAGAGAAAAGAAAGTATTGACTTGGAAGTTGTTAGGTAGCCTTGGCTCATCATCGATTTCGCATATGGCTAAGGTGATGATAGTCAATACTTTAAGTTGAAGAATTATCTCCATACAAATTTTGATGTGTGTGATGATAGTGATAGATAGCACTTGAACATGTTACAATGGTGGAAAAGACACAATCAAATACCCAATTATTTTATAGTTGACAAACAATGTCTTTACCATTCTGGTTTCCATAGTTTCATTGGAATCTACCTTCAGTATTGCTGGGAGGATTGTGGAAGAAAGAAGGACAAGGTTTACCACTAAGATAGTAGAGGTATTGACCTTGATTAAGGATTTGGAACTACAAGATAGAAGAAATGAAAGTTTGGGTTCGCTTGAAGATTATTTCTTGATGACTTCTATCCAACCCTGCTGCTCATCTTACTCTTCCTTACTCAAGGTTAATTATTAATCCTTAATTATTTATAATTTATTTATGTTACTTTCCATTTAATCATACAATATAACTACATACCTTGATATTAATGATTGCTTTTTTTTTGGTGGGTATGACTCACTCTCGCAAGCTGCATACTTTATTGTTGCGGTAGTGGTTTTCACATGTGCTATTATTTTTTGTTGTGGTTGTGGCATCATGAGGCATGTAAGACATTTCTATTATTTTTCTTGTGGTTGAGTTTCGAAAATTCTAAATGGGTTAAACAACGAAGTCATTTTTTGTGGTATACCGGGTTAAACAGGCTCTAAGGGCTAAAAATCAAAAAATAAGATAAAAATCCAGGTTTGTGAGGACTCGGTCCTAGCCCGACACCATACTTTTTTTTGTGTGTGTCGGGTTGGCCCAGATCAGTTTTGTAAAAAGTCTGGTCCAGTACCATTCGTTTTTTTGAAACAGGCATTTCCAGTCCGACAGCCCACTGCGAGTGGGCTGTGCTCCCAGCCCGCCCATTTGCCTGCCTCTACAAGGGCATGTAGTTGTGTTGTATGTATGCCTCGTGTGTACAACTTGTCGAATGCTGTGATTCTTTCTTGGATCAATCGACATATAAATGCTTGTATGCACTTCGGTGAACCACTGTTTTGGCTATTTATCAGTACTGGTTTACCTTGCAAAAGAATACCCATAAAATTTGTTAGTTCGGAGTAAGCAAATATTACCTTATACCTGTGTTGATCTAGATCCGGTCTCCACCATGAGGCATCCTTCTCTTCTAGGCGAATGACCACACTTGTAATGAAAAATTCTAAAAGATGTATTAGTAATTCATAAGCAAATAAAGGTCGCCGCCAATGCCATAATAAGGCGAAGTATTTACTATCCAGGCATACTTTTGCTGCCACTATACAGTTTTTGTCAGTAGCTATTGAGTACAGTCTTGGGAAAATATCTTCGAGGCAACCCAATACCTTCCACATAGACTTTCAAAATAGTGTATCCTCCCCGTTTCCGATATGTCGTTGTATATTATTGTTGAACCAGTAAAATAAGCACATAAACTTACATACGTATTTCCACCATCTTGATCCGTGTCCCGTGACTGTGATTCTAGTTTTGTCTCTGTCAAGACCGTCAGGGTACAAATAAATAGACTAGATTATCGTATTGATTATTCTTCCGGGCTTAGTTAATATTTTCCATAACAATTTACCGAGCAAAGCTATAGGTTAAAGAGCTCTAGGTCTTAATTCCCAGTCCTCCCTAGACGAATGTTTTGCAAATGACGTTTGTTCTCCTGTAATGTTAGGAATTTATATTGAATTCTCCATATGGTATCGAGGACTTCCTGGCATTTTGAATGTGGATAGATAATAAGTCGTTAATCTTGTCTTAGTAGACTTGATTAGTGAGATTCCACCCCCAAAAGTAAGATAAGCATTTTTCTCAGTTCTTAATTCTCTTATAAAGCTTTTCTATTATTGGTTGTCATGTGGCTGTTCTTCCAGGATTTCTGCCCAGAGGTAATCCCAGATAAATTATTGGCAATGTTGTTGTCAGACGGTTCAGACTTCTTGCATACTATAATAAGTCTACATTAGATATGTTTACCCCCACGATGCTACTTTTATAGAATTTACTTTTGAGTCCCGAAGACATCTCAAATAGTCTCAAAATACCTTTCATGAACCGCCCATTTTCATCAGTTCCATGATAAAAGAAAAGTGTATCGTCTGCATATTATAGATGTGTCATAGGGAGCTTGAGCTTTCTGTGTGCAGAGGGGTCCATTTCCTTGTTGTTGTTGCCTTATTAATCATAAGGTGTAGAACTTCTATAACTATGAAGAAGAGGAATGGCGATAGAGGACCCCACTACTATAGTCTCCTTTATAGAGCAAAATTCTGCGAGGGGCTGCATTTATGAGCATTGTTGTTGTGGTGACGGTCACACATTCTGCGATCCAGTTTTGCCACTTCTCACCAAAATCAAAATTTTCCAACGTCATGAATAGGTAGCCCTAGTCCACCTAATCAAAAGTCTTTTAAAAATCTACCTTTAGCAATCGCCCCCATTTTTTTGTTGTCCTTTGCCTTCTCAATGACTTCAGTTGCTATTACTACCCCATCCATGATCTATCTGCCTTTTATAAAAGTTATCTAATGAGGGGAGAGGATTTTTGTCATTATTACACTCTAATGGTTTGCCAGAATCTTATAGGCACATCCGACTTATGAGATCGGGGGATAATGTTCAATTCTTTCTGGACTATTTATCTTTGGTATGAGCACAATGTATGTATAATTAATGCCTTTGATTAACTTATTGTGTCCTTGAAATTGCTGGATAAAAGCTATAATATTTATTTGCATTTTTTCCTAGTGGCGCTTGATGAAATAAAAATCATTTCGTCGAGGCCTGGCCTTTTGTTTGACGCACAAGACCAAATTTTCTTCCTGAATTCTTCTTCTATGAAAGGTTGTGTAAGAAGTTCATTATCATTTTCATTGAGATGGCTTGATATTGGGGGTGAGGAGTTGTGGACGATCATAGAAATTTGATGCATAATATTTTTTGAAATGATCTTGTATTTCGGCTTTTACCTCTGTTACATCTTCCATCCTACAACCATTTATATTTAAGCCGGGTAGTTGGTTTATTTGTCTATGTTTTCTTATCCTAACGTGATAAAACTTTGTGTTTCCTTCGCCATCTTTTAACCACAGTGCTCTGGATTTTTGGTACATGATTCGATCTTGTCTCTAGTGTAGAACTTAAGTTTCTACTTGTTCCTTAGTTTGTTGTTATAGTTCCACCTCAGTTAAGTTTCTTTGGTCGACAATCTCTTCTCTTGACGCTATTGACTAGAGATAGGCATTTGTGGTGGGCTAAATAGGCTCGGCTCGTTTGCTCTTTTTTAAACAAAAAATGGTAAGCCCAGCCCACATAGCTAAATAGGCTCGGCTCGTTTGCCCCCTTTTTGTTTGGGCATTAGATTTCATACCTATTTCCTGACATAACTATTATATTTATTTTGCCTCATGTTTTAAATTCATGCATGTAGTCAAAAAAATGCAACTTTTACCCAGTATATTCCTAACTAAGTTGTGGTCTGGGAGGATCTGATGTACGCGGTCTTACCCTTATAATCATGCATGTAGTATTTTTGAATAATAATTGCGCGTTTGACTTTGCATCTGCTCTGCGCACCTTTCTCAAGGGTGCTAGCAAGATCCATGAGTATTATGTTATCTTTCGTAGTTGCTCTCGTTGTTTCTCCGCATTATCCATCACCGAGTCTTTTTTCTTTTCTTTTTCTTTATATTGATTAACCTTTTCCTGTAATATTTATGCCGACAATTTTGAATCCAGACCCGCTGCCAAGGCCATCAACCCAGTCAATGTTTCGAACCCTTGCGATTGAGCCTGATCTAAGCCTTCATTTAGCACTGGTCCAATTCGCAACTTCTCAAATTGTGGGGTTGCCTCCACAGATTCCAAGACTAAAATTCTCGGCCTAGTGCACAAATTCTCTGATTGTGGGTCGACCTCCAATGTGTTTAGGATAAAAAAATCTTGGTCGAGTCTGTTTCTCTAATCCAGATAGTAAAAGGCCCACGTCCTCAAATTCCTTTTGTGGTAGCCCAGTCAGGCAGTCAACAGCATCTGCTCGGTGTATCTTGGCCTAGGTCCACTACCGATTGTCTGAATCTCATCCCATTTTGAAAAAAATGGTGGTGGCCCATCAGGTACTTGTCAATCAGACCACTTTGCAACACAGCTTTCAACAGACCCCGTTGTCTTCTTCTTCAATGGCTCCTTCCTAGTTATCATTGTGCCATCTACCAACCCTTGACCCTCCTCTCGAACAGGATCCTGCCATCGGTGCCTTGGGTATTGTGCTCGCCAGAGCCATCGGCGAGAATAGCTTATCGCTGATTTTCCGCGGCACTTTTTTTGATCCGCTGACGTCGGGGATAAGCACTGTTTTCACCTTCCAAGCTTTAGGGGCTACTACTCATTTCTTCATGAACAAATATTTTCACCAATTTATCCTCTATTTCCACTTCTATAGGGGAGATATTGAAGCCTTTTGGAAATTTAAAAAGGAGAAAGAGGAGAAGCACTTGAAGGATATTACACTTCTTTCCCCTCGTACACAGGTTTTTTGGTTATGCTTTTAGTTATGTTTTTGTTTTGGTAGTTGTTTTGTTTGTTAAGAAAGTAGGGGACTACCATAGAATTTATTGATAGGTCTATGGCGAGGAATATTGTTAGGCCTGGATATCGGATAACGAAAATAACATAATTTTTCATTATTTTCATTATCGTTTCGGTATGTCCGTCAGTTATATTAACGGACGGATACTGGACAAAAAATCTTGGTCTACTATGTTAGTGGAATGATAGCGGAAGGTGTTTCGGTTTTCGTTTTATAACTTATGTTACTTTGTTTTTGGTTTACATTACTTTATATTTTTGCTTAAGATAATCTTATATTTGGAATTTGTTGTTTTATGGTGTTTAGCTTAAAAATTACTTATTCGATATGTATGTTACTAGTTTATATTCGTCTAACTGTTTATGTATGTTACTTTTATGCCTTTTGTAATTTTTTTCGATTTTTTCATAAAGTAAAAAAATAATTATTCAATTAAAAATAATATTTTAAAAAATCAATAATAGATTTTAACGAATTTTCGTTATTTCTGTTATTTTAAGCTAATGGACTTTGTGGAAAACGATGAAAATCGAAAAAAAAATATAATTCATTAAATTATCAGATAAATTATCAGATAGACAACGAAAAATGGCTTTCCAATTCCGTTATACACGGCATCCACCCCTAAATATCGTGGTTAGATGCAGGGCCGGATTCGGGAATGGCCCCCCTAAGAAATATTTATTATAATTGCTTTTTAAAATTTTGTTTTGTGTAAAATTCGCCTAATTCCCTCACGGGATTAAAATTATTGGTTATGGTGATCCCGGCCCGGGTAATAAATATTCTAGGAAAAAGTATCCTGAAATTATACTAGGAAAATTTTTTCCGGAGTCCAATCAAGTAATAAAGAAAACAGCACGAAATGGCCACGAACTTTTATGCTTATTCCCAACTATTAGTCGTCTAACTATCTGGCTCTCGAAGTTCTCTTCACATAAGCACAAAAACACTGAAACTGAATCCCAGACCTGCACTACATTGAATTTAAATCCGATCAAAATTTTCCTCTTCGTGCCTCAACTACTACTACTATTTATATGACCATTCCATCTTTAATGGTGGAGTTCTTTAGTATAACTGTGATCCCAGATCTGATGTAAAATCCATCCTCAGCCCTGTCAGCCTCCTCAACATTCTGAGACAAGGAAAAAAGAATTGGTTCATCACTTTCAAAACAATGTGTTGCAATGAAATTGTTCGGACAGAAACTTACTTCTTTGTTGGCAATCACAACATCCTTCCCAATCTTGGCATTCTTGTCAATTATACAATTGCTACAAAGAAAAAGAAAATGAAGCAGATGAGACCAGGGCCCGAGCAGGCATTTAAGGATGTGAGTTCACTAGCGAGTACTCGTGTATATCACGTAAGATACTACCTTATTTTCGTATTCCGTCCGACACCGATGGGAACCTTTCCCTGAGCTAAAAGAGATGCAATTTCAGCTTCTGTTTGATAAGAGTCTGCTCCCATCATCATTGTATCCTGAAACAAACATTCTTTTCTGAGAGGGAACATATATCTTTCTGCTTCTGCATACATGCACTTTGAGTACTACACAAATAATGAATCTTGCCTTGAGCTCAACACCGTAGTCCAAACGAGACCTTATACCTACGATGGAGTGTTCAACGCTACATTCTCGCAAGAAGCAACCGTGAGAAAGTATTGCATCCACGATCTGGAACAGCATGTGTTATGAGATATGACAGAATGAGAAGCTAAGTGAGTTGCTGCTAGCATAGCTTATCAACCTACCCGACATTGTTCAACTTTGGTGGGTGGCAAGAATCTTGGAGATGTGTAAAAAGGGGTCTTTGGATCATTGAAAGCAAATTTCAGAGGCTGCACAACGAGCAAACTCCACAATCAGAAATGAAGCGTTCAGGTCAGAAAATTCATTAGTGTTGTTTGGTCAAACTGAAGCAACGTTTTCTTTTCAACAAATTTTCTTTTGTTCTTGCTGCATAAATTCTCCGGCTTTTGTATGTTAAGTTAACCGGAAGTTCATAAGAAAATGATCTTGTGACTGTGATACTAACCTGCTCTGTGAGGGCCAAGTTGGCATCGAAGAACGACTTTATGGTTCCAATATCCTCCCAGTAATCGCTAAATAGATATGCCTGATAAAAGTAGGCATCAAGAAAGTTCGTTGCATTTCGTAAAATTAAGCGTAAAGTAGCTGTTGGAGTCTCAACCTGAACATTATGATCCTTCACTGCAGAAGGAATGATCTCCGAGCCAAAGTCATTGTAAGAAGGATACTTCCACCGTAAGAGTTTTAGCAGAACTTCAGTTCTGAAAACATAGACTCCCATTGATGCAATGTAAGGGAACTTTGCAGCCTCTTCTTGAGGAAGCCCAAGAACAGATGAGTCAACTTGCTGGGAACATTGAGATTGAGCAAACAATCAAGCAATGATTTTCCAAATGAACAAGCCAATGCTACAATCTTATCTCACCATTGCTTCGAGAGCAGGGCCCTTAGGTTTCTCAGCAAACTGAATGATACGCCCGGTCTCATCAATTTTCATCAACCCATAGTCTGATGCTCGGCTATGCCATGAAATAGAATTACAAATGAACAAACACATTACACCGATAACTAACAAATTTGCAGAACAAACTTTAGAAGATGGACTTAAGTATACCTATCATCCATGGGCACACAAGATACTGTAATATCAGCATTTGCATCTATATGTTTCTGCAGACACATTTTTCATCAGAAGACAAGTAGCAGATACATATTAAGACATCAAATGTAAAGTAAATCTGAATAAGCTAGCGAAGTACCTGAACAAAGTCCATGTAGTCCATCCTATAAAGATGGTCGCCCGATAAAATCACAATATGCTCGAAATTTTTGTACTTTGCATCCTAAAGACATGCCAATATACACCATATTACTAACGCTTCATAGGCACTACAAAACTACTGGGAGAGCACACCTCAAAAACCCAGATAAATTGTCGAACAGCATCCGCCGTTCCTTGAAACCATCTCTTCCCTGCTTCCCCTGGTGTCTGAGTGGCAGCAAGAACCTGTTTCGAAGGCACAGTTGTAAGAACCGTATGCATTTTTCAGGGATTTCGTAAAAACAAACCAGAAACTTAAGGTCATTATATGTAGTTCTCTTTCATGATACGCGTCTGACCTCGACAAATCCATCCCCAAAATTCACCCCATTTCCAAAATTATACGTCTTAGCAAGGTGCTGGTTCAGGGAGAACGAATTGAACTGAGTCAAAATGAAAATTCTGCGTATTCCGCTGTTTATGCAGTTACTCATAGGTACATCAATCAGACGATAACAACCTCCAACAGGGACCTGCAGAACAAACCATATCACAATGCTGCTCAAATCATTAATGGCTCAACAGAAAAGGATCATTATCCACAGTTTGTATTCAAACAGCAGGAAAATCTTCTCTCTTACAGCTGGTTTGGCTCTTCTGCTGGTAAGAGGAAAGAGGCGAGTCCCTGCACCTCCACCAAGGATAACTGCGGCTACAGTTTTAGGATCTGGCTTTGGTTTCTCATCAGAGAATGATGATGAATCAATTGCCTGAAATCAGTTTCCCAGGAACACTATCTCTCTGTTAATATGTAGAGAGAAGTTAAATAAATTTTAACAGCAACTTAATTTCTTACCAATTTTTTGTTAATATCCCGAGTGAGAACTGAGAATGCCACACCAGGCTTCAATTCTCTAAGCTTTCTCTGGCTAAAATTCTTCCAGATCTGTGGCCCAAAACAATTTTTCTTCACAACCCCTTTGACGCTCTCTCCCCAGAACCCATTCTCTACCTTGCTCGAGCATCCATTGAGTCGTGATAACGGCAAATTTGCTCCCACGGCGGCGCAACATGAAGCCATTTTCTTTTGGCCAAGTACGATAAAGAAGAACTACTTTTTGGTGGAGAAACTGGTACTATAACAAAGCTCGACTCTTGAAAACAATTAAGGAAAACAAGAACAGAAATACCGACACCAACCCATTTGAAAAAATTATCATTTAATGCAGGTGCATACAGAGATCAAGAAGGAGAATAAGAACTCAGGAGAAAAAAATGCGGGTGGTTATGCCTCACAAAGACTCGGTTTTCTCCACCTTTTGTGCTTGTGAATCTAACCATCAACAGAACACCTAAAATTCGACATTCGTTTATTCGGAAATTATTGCGATAAATCTTTGTTTTCTTAATTTAAGAAACCCATGATAGCAAATGCAAATATAATTCCCTAATCCATGCACTGATGCACGAGGGACGGTGATGAGAGTTTTCCGGCAATTTTGTCTGTTTATGTGGCGCTCTGGTTCAGATTCGTATGCATTGATTGATTGGGAAAGTACAAATCATGAAGATCCGCCAACTTTCCCAGGTTTAGGGCTTGATTTAGAAGGGTGCAGTTAGGGGTGAGCAAACGGTAAACGGTAAACGGTAATGGTAATGGTCATTATCGTTATCGTATCGTTAAAAAATGATAATGGTTTTTTATTATCGTTACCGTACTATAATACCGAAAAATCGTATAGTTACGGTATTACGGTAAACGGTACGGTAACGGTATTTTACCGTTACCACAATTATTTTATTTTATTTTATTTTTTGCTATTTTTTTAATGTTTCTAATATGAATTATGATAACTATTTATATACATTTTTTTCTTATTCGCTCAAAGAGCATTAAAGATTATTTAAATTTTATTGTATTATTCTTTTATTTAAAAAAAATTGACAATATAACATTTGTAATTTATTTAAAAAAAACCTGTAACATCGTAGTTCGTACAAATATGATAAAATATGATCAAACAATAAACACCATAAATAAGTTTAAATAATTAACAACAATTCAACATTACCACATCAAGCCCTTGTTTTCCGCAACCTTTTTAAAATTATAATTGGCTTATAAGCACTTTTTTTTCAAAAAATAACTCCTCATTTTTTGAAAAAATATGCTTATAAGTCAATTATAAGCATAAGAATGCTGCACAAAATACCCCCCAAGTATCAAACAATGAACAACATAAACAAGTTCAAATTAGTATGCAATTTTTGTTCAATGAACAGTGAACCCTAGTCCCTAAGAGAAAAACGTTAAAGACAATAATGAAAATTTTTTGAAATTTTTTTATTATTATATCCGAAAGAATAACTGAATAAGAAATTTTTGGTTAACGTTTTTTTTAAACAAAAAATGGTCAACGGTTTTTACCGTTTTGATAATGGTAAAAACCGTTACCATACTATTTTTTAACGGTAATGCAATATTAAAATCGTTACCATTCCGTATTATCAAAATACCGGTAATTTATGGTAATACGATAACAGTTACCAATACCATTTACCGTCGTTACATTACTCATTATTTGTATTTAATAATGTCATCAGTAACATTATATTTAAATTTAATTGTTAAGCATAACACAAATTAAAAAATAACAATACTAAATACATGAAATAAAAATAAATAGTACATTACATTTGTCTTGGAAATTCTCTACTTAAGCTGCTTCACCGACTGTGATGTGAGAGTGGCTAGACGAAGGCGTTGGTTCTGCTATGGAAAGTTGTTTAGAAACTGTTGCAAACAGTTGCTGAAGAAAAATATAGTAGAGAGAGTTTCGCTCATAAAAATTTATTGGACTTAGCCCACTGTAAATGTTTGATGGGTTGGGCTCACCCTAACCCTAAACCACCCCCTACCCCCACCCCATCCAATGGCTGATCCATGAAGGGGGGCACCATGTATAAATATTTTCCAAAATATATATTAATAATTTAACTTTTAAATCAAAGAAAAAAATTAATTACAATGAGATTTAATCAAAGAAAATTAATCAAGATATATAAGTAATTTTTCTAAAAGAGGCTGAACAATAATGATGGATGAATACCTTAATCAAAAGGCTAAAGTTCATACCACTTATCTCTGATCTCATGTAATGAGATGAAACTACAACACATCTCTTAATTTAAATGCATTGTCCACAAAGAACAACAAAAAATAACAAAATCAATCAAATTCCAAGAACATGGATATTATATATATATGGGAGGAGATCCACTCCCACTTAAAAAATCACACAAAAAACCACACGATCCTGGCCATAGATCTCCTCCCACATCTATGGCCAGGATTGAAGACAACAAAATGAAATCAGATTTCGTTTGCTTTCAACGCGTAAACGGGTTGCAGAATTCTTCCACTGTCAAACGGGTTCCACAGAGGAAAGAACAAGAATTCCTTTCCATTCGACTGAAGCAGATCAACGAAGACTGAAACGGAAGAGTTTACGCGTTCGAGCCCTAATTTCGTCTTCACTTCTTTCGTTTTTTTCACGGTATTCGATTTTGCGCGTGCAGCCGAAATCGAATCGAAATCACAACGAAATCACGGGTTGGATCTGAAGGACGAAGAAATCTATGGCGACGCGGTGAGAAGAAGAAACG
>JAOWBN010243897.1:0-11933 GCA_028565015.1 Pinguicula moranensis | reverse complement strand
CTCACGTTTTTGATGATGAAAGGCTCGAGAGACCTGACCAAATGAACAAGAAGAACTTTGTGTATTTGTGAGTGAACAATGAACGGAAGAGAGAAAGGAGGTCCGCTCACTGGAAAGTTAGGTCAACAGACAAATCTGCAAGGTTTCGTTCACTGTTCAATCACAAATACCTGTTCGTTAAATGATGGGTTAGTCTGAAAATCTGAACAAATACTTGTTCGTTAAATCTCTTGGTTAGAGTAGGCCAAGAGAGAAGAGAGACTCATGCGCAAGAAATAAAATTTGAAAGTGTATTTGTGAGTGAATAGTGAACGAAAGAGAGAAAAGAGATGGCAAAATTCTCTGCAAAAACTTGCGCCTTTTATTTTAGGATACAGAAATATGATACGAGAAAAAACACGTTATATTTTTAATTCATAACCTTCATTTATTATGTCGTAAGATGGGGATATTTGAGTCTTTGAATCAATTACATTAAAATTTAGTTATGTCAAAAAATTGTCTACAAACACTATTTTTGTAAAATTTTCTATTATTTCATAGTATTCTTAAACACTCAAAAACTAGGAGAAGGAGAAGGAGAAGGAGAAGGAGAAGGAGAAGGAGAGGGAAAAGGAAAAGGAAAAGGAGAAAAGAACTATGAGTACAAAACATGCTCTAAGACAATAGGATATCTGCTATAATGCAACCCATGGTCACGAGTATATCTTAAGTACCTTAGTACTCTAGTGATTGCTTTCCAGCGATCATTTCCAGGGTTACTCGTAAATCTGCTCAATACACTCACAGTATAAGCAATGTCTGGACTTGTACAGGTCATCAGGTATATTAGACTGCCTATCATTCTAGCATATTCTATTACTCTCTCCTTTATTTTTTGACAAATATTGACTTATATCAATTGGAGTTCTGGAAGAACTAGAATCATCTTTATTGAATTTGTCAAGAATCTTGTCCATATAGTGCGATTGGCTCAATGTGATACCATTTGGCGATCGTAAAATTTTAATCCCTAAAATTACATGTGCCAAACCCATATCTTTCATATCAAATCTTGAGTTCAGTATGTCTTTGGTAGATTTTACCATTAGATCATTGCTGCCGACAATTAGTATATTATCTACGTACAGACATAAGATTATATATCCTTGTTCTATAATTCTCACGTAGACACACTTGTCACACTATTTGATTTTGTACCCGTTGGTCATCATAACATGGTCAAATTTCTCATGCCACTGTTTGGGTACTTGTTCAAGTCCATACAAAGATTTTACCAATTTACACACTTTCTTTCCTTGTCCATGAGCTATATAATCCTCGGGTTGTTCCATGTAGATTTCTTCGTCAAGATCTCCATTAAGAAAAGCAGCATTTACGTCCATTTGGTGGACTTCAAGATTGGCAATGCGGTGATTACCGAAATCAATCTTATATAATTTATTCTCAATACAGGAGAATAAGTATCAAAGTAATCATAGCTTTTTTGTTGTTTGTATCCTTTGATTACAAGTCTGGACTTGTACTGATCAATTGTTCCATCTGGTTTCATTTTTCGTTTGAAAACTCACTTGGAGCCTAAAGGTTTACATCTCGGAGGAAGATCCACCAGCTCCTAAGTATGATTATATATGATGGAATCAATTTCACTCTTTATGGCTTCTTTGCATAAAGGATTCTCTGCGGAACTTACAACTTCCTTGTAAGTTTGGGGTTCACCCTCGATCATGTAGGTCAGAAAATCTGGTTCAAAAGATGTTTATGTCCTTACCCCTTTACTACGTCTGGGCTCTTCATGAACTTCTTAATTTTGACTAATTTCATTCAAGCCTTGTTTTGTAGAACTTAGATCAGATTCCTTGAATTTGCATGGAAATACATGTTCAAAGAATGAAGCATTCCTTGATTCCATTATCGTATTCTTGTGAATATCAGGCTATAAGATTCATATACAAGAAACTTATATGCACTGTTGTGATGTGCGTACCCAATGAAAGTACAATCATTCATTTTTGAACCTATTTTCATTTTCTTGGGTAAAGGTGCAGCCACCTTAGCGAGACACCCTCACACTTTTAAGTATTTGTAGGAAAGTATCTTACCTTTCCACAATTCATATGGCGTATCTTTGACCTTCTTCCGGGTACCTTATTTAATAGGTAATTAGCAGATAATATGGCTTCGCCCCACATGTTCTGTGGAAAACCAAAACTGATTAACACTGTGTTCATCATTTCTTTTAAAGTTCTATTTTTTGTTTTGTCATTCCATTGGATTGTGGAGAATAAGGGGGAGTGAACCATATTGAGTACAAAAAGTACCAAATGGTTCTTTCACCACCATGATCACTTCTAACCATCTTAATTTTCTTATTAAGTTGGTTTTCTACTTCTTGTTATTAGAGAATAAATTTCTCTATAGCTTCATCTTTACTTTTCATCAAATATACATAACAGTATTTTGTATTGTCATCGATGAAAGTAATAAAATATTTATTCTCACCTCTTATTTGAATAAACTTTAAATCACATATATTGGTGTGAATTAATTCAAAGGATTCTGTTTTTCTTTCAATTATTTGGAACGATGACATTGTCAATTTTGCCTCAACACAAGTTTCACATTAGTGTTTGAAATCTATATGAAACTTGGGTATATGGTTTAAGTTAATTAATCTACATAATGTATCATAATTAACATGTCATAATCTACCATGCCATAGATTTGAAGACTCAATGATGTAAATAGAAGAAGTAGAAGCATTCTCATTAATGTTCTTTGCTGGCTTAATAGCCATTACAGACATCTTCCATAAACTATTATCACTAACATAACTCTACCCAACAAAGACACCTTGTTTAAATACAATAACTTTGTGGGACTCAGACACCATCCCAAATCTATGCAGACTCAGCAATGTGCCAGAAATTAGATTCATCCTCAGATCAGGTACATACAACACCTTCTATTGTTTGATTTCTTTTCCTGAAGTCATTTTCAGGCAAACAGTTCTAGCACCTTCGATCATAGAGGTAATTCGATTCTCCATGTAATCTTTCTCCCCATCATTCATGGCTCAGAAAAAGCAGACTTATTACCACAAACATGTCTTGTGACTCCTATGTCTAGATACCATGATTTTGGATTGATATCCACCATGTTAACTTCAGAGAACACAACACAAAGGTCTATGTCAGATACATCTCTTGTTATGGCATCCACAGCATTGGCTTCAAGTTGGCTTCATTCTTTTCTTGCCCTTATTCTTTTTCACCAACCTACAATCAGACGACTTGTGCCCCGTCTTGTTACAGTTGTAACATTTTCAAGAAACTTTTATTTCTTTGTCACTCCTCCTTTCGGTCCCAACTTTGACAAATGCATAGAATTCTTGTTCTTGCCTTTTTCATGTTCTACCAAATTTGCTATAGAAGCATCCATGTCGTCACCATCAGAAGTCTTTTTCTTGTTATCTTCCTCAATGCGAAGTATAAGGATCAGATCTTCCAATGACATTTCTTTCCTTTTGAGCTTCAAATAATTTTTAAAGTTCATCTACGTAAGGGGTAACTTCTCAATTATTGCAGCTACTTGGAAGGATTTACTAAGGATCATTCCTTCTGTCAACATTCCATGAATGATCAACTGAAGTTCTTGGATTTGACTCACAACAGTCTTAGTGTCCACCATCTTGAAATTCAAGAACCGAGCAGCCAAAAACTTCTTGGCACCAGCATCTTCAGTTTTTTATTTGTGGTCTAAAGCATCCAACAATTCTTTTGCTGTCTTCTTTATGCTATACACAACGTACAAGTTATCATACAAGCCATTTAGGAAGTAGTTCCTGCAAAGGAATTCATGATGCCTTCAGGCATCTATTGCAGTCAATGACTGCTCATCCAATTCATCCTCTCTGACAGCAGGAGGATCATCTTTCAAGAATCTCGCAAGATTCAAGCATCGTAAGGTAGAATAACATTTTTTACTGCTACATCTTAAAGTTGGACCCTTTGAATTTCTTTGGTTTCTCATTGTGGCTCATAGGGGCAGACGCCACTTGAGGAACCAACAGAACCCTTGGAATCGGTGTTACAATAAGACCATTCTTTTGCCGGCGAGTCTCCAAGAGTAGGAACACCATTTTGGGTCTCAATTTGCATAAGTGGTAGCGAGGAAGAACCTTTAGGATTTACGGGCGTACCATTAATGTTTTCAGCCATTTTTTAAATTCAAGAAACTGAAAAATTAGTAATCTTGAAAAACAAATATTTTAAAATATTGATCGGAAATACCACAAAATTCTGAATAATAAACACAATATTTTAAATAAATATTCTAAATAAAAAATACAATTCTGAATAAATATCCTAAATAATAAATAGAATATTTTTAATAATACATATTCAACTACATATTCATCATGATAAACGGATTAAAATCTAAATTTTTCATGATGTGAGAATAAAAAAAACTTAGAATCATATCTAAGATAAATTTTCTCTATTTTCTGCAAATCAAACTGTTAGTTCCAAAGAAGTTAGAAAATCTGTTTTAAGATTGTTAAACATAATCAATGGAATTAATATTTTTTTGCAATAGAGGAAATAAGCAATATGAAATAAATTTTCATAAGAATTACATAAACTTCAACGTTTCACCGTTGAACGAATCACAAGAATTTGAAGAACTCCGAGGCCTGTGAAACTCATAGTTTCCTTAAAATAGATTCGCCCTCTCCTGGGTGCTTTGAGATTCTCAAGCATCTGTCTCCCATGATACAACGGATACAAGTTGATATGCACAACACTTGCGGCACAACTCCGGTGAACTCTAACGGTATCTTTCTTTTACCAAATGGAGGACTCAAAAAAATACTCCAAGAAGAGAAAATAAAATTCTAGACTCAATTTTGTGTGCATGTTTTACACAAGAGGGGATCCGCTATTTATAGAATTTGTGAATGAGTGTTAGAGATTTTTCACCTCTTAAACTTCTCCATTATCTCCACTAACTTAGTGGTTAATGGCTCAACTCTCTATTTTCTCCACTAACATAGTGAGATTATGGACTTGAAAGAGAAAAACTTTTCCCTTTCATATTCTTTATCAATTTCTCATTCATCTCTTAATAACATATTAATAGTTAATATGTATTTTTCAACAGCCTCTTTTTAGCTCTAACACCATGACAAGATTAAATATGAACTACACCCTTAAAAACCTTGGTACCAAGGTATGAAATTGTAGTTCATATCGATATTTTAAACATTTTCATTTTTGTGTCCTCTTCCTGTGTGAGACAACAAATCCAACCAAAGTAATCCAAAATTAGTGGTACAATTATAACTTGCACATTTTCGTCGGTTATGCGGCAGAAGTAGAGATTACATTTGCGTATTGTAGGTGTAACATAGGCAGTTTATGCTTTGCTTATGTGCAGAAGGGTCCATCTACCCAATGTCATCACCCAATCAACCTTGAGGTGTAGTACTTCTATGCTATGATGAAGAGGAACAACGACAGGGGGTCGCCTTCCAAAATTCCCCTTTCTAGAGAGAAATCCCTGATGGGTTTCCATTTACAAGTATGATAGCAAGCAGTAGCTTTGGTTATACACTATACAATCCAAATTTGCCACTTCTCACAAAAACTAAAATTTTCCAACATCATGAAGAAAAACCCCGAGTCAACCAAATCAAAAGTCTTTTCAAAATCCACATTTAGTACTAATCCTCTTTTCGTGTTGGGTCTTACCTCAATGGCTTTATTTGCTATTACTACCCCTTCCATTATCTGTTGGGCTTTTACAAAAGTGATCTTATGAGATTATTTTTGTTATTACAAAGCTCATATGATTTTTTTACCAATATTTTGTAGGCACACTCGAGTAAAGTGATCAGTCGGTAATGCTCAGTTGTCTTCACGCTGGTTATCTTTGGTGTGAACACAATGTGTGTATAGTTGATGCATTTTATAAGTTGATTGTTTTCGTGGAATTGTTAGATAAAAGCTATGATATATTTTTTCATCATTCCCCACTAGCACTTGATGAAATAGAAATTTAGATTATTAGGGTTTGGGATTTTATTTGAAGCACAGGACCAAACTATCCTCCTGATTTCTTCTTCTGTGAAAGGTAAGGTAAGAAAATCATTGTCATTCTCATTGAGACAGTATGACACCGGAGTGGAGAGTTAAAACCGATAACAAAAATCTATTGCAAAGTGCTGTTTGAAATGTTCTTTTATCCCAGCCGTTACCTCTGTTACCTTTTCAGTCCGTCGACCATTTATGTTTAGACCTTGCAATTGGTTTCTCTTCTTGTGTTTTCTTATTCTAGGGTGATAAAACTTTGTGTTTGCTCCACTTTTTTTAACCACAACACTCTGGATTTTTTTATATAGGATTCGGCCTTGTATCACATGCGTAAGAGGATTTCACCCTCAACCGAGGAGAAACTGTGGTGCCGAGATATCCTGCATTGAGGAGCTCACCTTCTGCTTGTTCTATCCATGTTAGTTTCTTTAATTCACCCACGTGATAGTCTTTCAACCAGGTAATTTCCTCAGTTCTAGGAGTGTATTTCAGTTTAATTTTTGTTGGCTAGGTCTTCCCTGATAGTACTGGCAGGGCTACCACAGGTTGTGTTTCTGACGTGGTGCACAAGCAACCTCCAATTGATTATGCAGCCATTGTTGATGAATTTTACCATATTCACCTTCAGTTTGTATGTTCTAATCTTTAGTACATCCAAGGTTCTCTCTAGATGCACGGATTTTTCAGAGACAAACGTGTATCTTTATCCTAGAAGGTCGAGTTTCTTGGGAAGGTGGACATAATCCAAATTTTCGGAAGAAGGAATGTCCTGTTTTATCCAATTTTCTTGAGAAGTTTGCGATGAATTTTTGAACAAGCTCATTCCAACAAAATTTGGTAAAGTGACCATTAGGCCTATTACCAGCTTCCATCTCTTTAACACACAACTCAATACGGATCTTGGTGTTTGCTTGAGTCCACTTTGCTTTTTCTACGGTGTCAATGCCCTTACCCTTTCTTCTTAACACGCCCGCGGATGTTGCATCATTTTGAAAATTTGGTTCCATAACGAAAAACTAGTTGTCATTAAAAACATGTCACACAAACGCAAATAAAGAACCCTTAAATATAGCACTGGTAAAACCTCCATTATTCAAGAATAGACGAACATAATTATTTATTCAAAGATCACACGAGATGTTCATATAAGAACTTAAAGAAAACAAGGGTAAATCAATTATTCATGATTGGTAAATCAATTATTCTTGGGAAGGTGGACATAATCCAAATTTTCGGAAGAAGGATTGTCCTGTTTTATCCAATTTTCTGAGAAGTTTGTGATGAAGTAGGATATTCTATCTTATCTCAATCGCTTGATATAGTCTTACATGCCCTTCTTCAAATTTTGTTGCTGCTCTGCTACACGTTTGGGGCTGAGATTCGCCCATTTTGGTCGAAAGTCACTTTTTGTTTACCTTGGATGACTGCCTACCACTCTACTTCGTCCGACGATGATTGTGCCGGTAGGAGTCCATCGTTTAATCCGGCGGTAGAGTGATCCTCCGTATTATCTGAAATGAGAATTGTGTCTTTGTGGTTTGATTTTGTAGGTAGAGCAACTTTGCAGAAAAGTTGACAGAATGCGGTGCTCCTTCAATTTTTTTTATTAAGTCAAAAATTCATTAATAAAAAATATATACAATTTCTTATCAGTGATAAGAAATACCCTAAACATATAAAAAAAAAAAAAAAAAAAGAAGCAAGAAAAGGAGAAAAAAAACTAGAATCTAGGATCAGGAAACCAAGGTACAGGAGCATACTAATAACGTATTACATGGGGTGCTCCTTCTATTGTTATCCTGTCATTTCAAGAATTTATTTGACCAAATGGAATATGGTGCTCCTTCTATTGTTATCCAACAGATACACTGCTCTATTTGATCTTCTTCCTCTCCAGGACTCCATGATTTTAGATTAGTAAACATGTTTAGGATCTGCGAAGATTTGTCCATCATAAGGACAAGGGCTTGCTTACTCTCTTGATCTAAAGCTTTCAGTAGTCGTGTTTCAGAGCCGGTTATGGCTACTTCCACCCCCTTATGTCCCAAAGACGTTCATAATACTTCAAGATTTGTCTCCTTTGCTTCTTGACTGATGGTGGCCATGACACTATATTTCAGCTATTGTGTCTCGGCATTCAATGTAAAGAATATGCCTTCAACTTCACTGGATACATTTATTGTTTTCTTTGTAGGCTGCTGCGAATCTTTTCTGTTAAAATTTGTGGTTGCCTCTGTTGCTTTCTTTGTCTTGCTAAATTTTGCTGGCATTGTCCGTTTCTGTCAGATTTAGCATACTTCCTTTCATACTTGGCATAATTTACTTTCATCAGTTGTTCACCTATCCAGATTCCATTCAGTAAAGAGGCAACATTGACTGTATTTGCGACTATTGCCATATATTACTAAGCCTCTCCAACAGATAATGAGAGAGAATGCAGGGAAAATCTGCAACAACAGCACAAAGCGCTCTATTGTACTTGTGCGCACGCTGTTAAGAGTTGTGTAACTCAGTGACCGGTGAAATTCTTTTCAGTAGGAAATATAGTCGTTACTTTCTAAAGCAAACTAGCCGTTATTGGGAGAAAACTAGTGAGAATGCAGAGAAAAATTGTGGAGAGAAATATAACCCTGTTCAACACCGGATTTAAATGTGTATCAATCGCCCATTTGTTATGGGCAAATTATATATTTTAAAGTTACTAATTTTTTTTAAAGTATACTTCGTAATATTTAGATAAATGTTCTTTGTATCATGCGGCCAAATGGAGTTATTGTTATTTTTCTCATTTACCATTGGGATAATATTCTATTAAATGCAATGCAATCCCCTTAACTTTTTTACTATAATTTATTGAGCGTATAGAGTCTATAAAAAGAGTCTAGAGGTGAATAGCCAATTTATGTTAACAAATTGCAGAAATGAGGTACTTTGGATTTTATTTGCTCTTGTCCTGTATCGGAATTAGTTCTCTCGAAGCATGTTTTCCTATGATACGAGTTAACGAATACATAGTCAATGCTCTTCCTCCAAATTCCTCGGCTCTTAAATTTCATTGCGCATCGAGAAACGATGACCTAGGAACTCATATAACGTATCCCCAACAGAGGTTCCATTTTAGTTTTTGTCCAAATGGTTTCAATACATTATTTTTCTGTCATTTCTGGTGGGGATCAAAAAATAAAGCATTCGATGTTTTTAGAGAAGCCTTCGATTACAGATTTTTTTGTTGGCTAGTAAAGAGCGATGGCTTTTATTTGTCACAAGCTCCATTTTGTGTTGAACCTCAAAATAAATGGTATGACTGGGAAGGATAGATGATAAAGTTATCAGTTAGCACTTGTATCGTATGGGGAAATGTTGACAATAAGTGAAATAATATATTTGTATCTTTATATTTTATTTTTAAGCTTATTGACATGACGATAATTGATAAGTTGTTTGTTGTGCTTTGATTATATATAAAAAAAACAGATAATTTTGGTAAGTCTGGTGAAAAGAAGGATACGAAAGGATTGAGATTTATAAATATTATTAATACCAAGGTGGTTTTTTAAACTAAGCATTCTATAAACTGGTACGAGTGACATTTGCTAATCTAACCGTAAGAGTTTTATGTGAAGATGAAGATCTATTAGAAATAATACAATAAAACGATTAACTGTAAAAAAAAAAAGTACAATAAAACAACCTTACATATTATTGTAGAAATAACGATTACAATTCTTAAAAGGGTTTTCGCTAGTAAAATGTTTCTTCGTGCCTAATTCATACATCGTCGAACGTAAGTTCATTTTCACTCTCTAAGCTCAAGTTCTGCCGCTGAACGGTTTATTGTAAATGATTCATCGCCTCTTAATTTTCATCTTGGGGAGTGCCCTCCGGCTCCGGGAAAATCCTCGCATCGCCTGATTCCTTCCAACCCATCCATGCACTCCAGCATAGATAGATCGTACACAGTACGACAGAAGCGGCAGTTAATGAAATCCAAACAATTTCAATCCAACGCTCTCCAATATCTTCTTTGTCATTGTCCATTCTTGTTGGTGTGATTGCTTTAGAAAATCGGATTGCTGCACCCAAAATAAGAAGAAACAAAATAAAAAATAAAAAATAAAAACACAGCTCTTGTTTTATATTTTTCGCATCCCAGCTACTGCATCTAGGGGCGGGGGCAGACTGTTATTATATATGTATATATAATAGGCGTAAAAATAATAATTTGTCCTCCCCAAATTTATTCTACCTGCAAAAACATTTTCGGCCAACATTTTAAGGGGGTGAGATACAAATTGGGAGGGCCGACCTGAATTATTTTCAAGTATTTCTACATGCAAATATTTCTCCATCCTAATCTTCCAGGTTGGAGACGATGACTATAAAGGTCTAAATGGTAAAATATCGGAAAACGTTTTCAAGCAACTGATCCCCAACAAACATGGAATAAAAGCTTTGCTGTGCAAATAGATTATAGAAAGACAGAATGCCCTTACATCAAATATGAGGACTGAGAGCTTCTTCAATCCTGGGAGACGGTAACAACGCTAGGAGGATGTATTCATGCTTGGGATGGGATTTATAAATACTTGAGGGAGTTGGTTTGTCGTAATCTGATGATGGAAATTTATTTTTCTATCTACCAAAATTGTATTATAGTTGTAATTGAGATGATAACGTATTTGTTACCACCTAAACTATAAGTTGTAACCACATACCGCATACGCAACAAAAACATACTAGATGATGGCAAGCTTTAAACTTGGATTAATTAGAGTACAAATTTATAAAAATATTGATCTAATTGTATGATTTTGGGGATTGATTTGCTTTAATTGTTCGTTTGTCTTAATCTGACATTGGACATTTATTTTTCTATCTTCCAAAATTATGTCATAGTTTTAAATGAGATGATAATTTATTAGTTAACGCCTAAACTTAAGTCTTAACCACAATGAGAAAAAAAATGATATCACCACGCAACAAACATTTAAGATGTGAAGCTTTTAAGCTTGGATTACAATTAAAAAAAATATATATTTGAAAGATTCTCCCAATCCTGATAATCTAATTATGTGATTTAGGCCTTGATTTTTTTTTTATTTATGGAAAACACAGTTTTATTTATTTATCTCATCTTTGTTCTTTGCAAAACTTAATTCTTTATAAAATTGCACGGATCTTTCCACTGTTGTCTGTCCCAAAGTGTTTGAAAAGGCACCCAAGAACTTTTTGTTTTCATCTCATACAATGCCTTCTCCGCCCGATGGCTCGGAGTTGCCAAGGCTGCAACCATTGCAGTTGAGCTTTTCCATCCAAACGGCGGGGATTGCCACATTATCAATCTGCTCCTTTCTTCATCTTTGGATTTGACTTAGATGTTCAATTGGGCGAGAATGCTCTTGTATGATACCTACAAAGACAAAAGTAAGTCAACACTCTAAGCAATTTCCAATAATTAGACAGTGTACTTGTCGTCATAGTTGATTTGCGGAAGCCATAATGCATTCATACCGATGCATTCATACCGTGCTTTACATATTCTCAACCACAAACACCATGTGATTATGACAAGAGTCATTTCCACCCAAAAAACTCTTAGACTCGCCTTTTGGACAAATGAGATCCTGTGTCACATTCTTCCTTTCCAACTATGCATATTGTAAAATGGAATACCAAAGAGTTTTTTTTTGTAGAAGCCAAATTTGATTTATAAAAAACAATATTTACAAAGTACAACATATGCCTTAGGCAGCGATTTTCTCCGCTGTCTCTCTAGCCGTAACAACCTATATTGGCGCACTCCTTCCCAGAATGATCTCTCTGTAAGGCTAGCCTGTA
>JAOWBN010243876.1:0-11935 GCA_028565015.1 Pinguicula moranensis | reverse complement strand
AATTTCATCAGGAAATCATATCAATCATCGGATCAAATAAAAAAAAAAGGCCACTATTAAGTCACTTAACAAGGGCAGTTTGATAACTTCACAAATTAAACGCTCCATGATTGAAATTTTTCCAACAACGTGGTCCTTGGTTTTTCACGTGAAAATCTTATGCTAGATTCCACTTTCTAACTTGTTCAATGAGACCAAAATGTAAGAAAAAAGTTAGAAAGTTGGACCTAACATAAGATTTACACGTGAAAAATCAAGGACCACGTTGTTGGAGTAATTTCAATCATGGAGATATCTTTAATTTTACATGTACAAAGTTATAAGAAATTATGAAATTACAATCAATCGCCTTACTACTAAAGTTTTCATAAGAGTAGCTTTACATGCATTTTATAAGTTGACCACAAGGGCATTGCTAAATTCTTCACACTGATATTCTTAAGAAACATTCGACAACATCAATCCACTTCTATGTATCAATGTTTGACTCCTCATAGAAACAAGAAGGCATGTTACATTTAATTTATTTTGGGCCAAGTTTTTTACTGTTGAGAATTAAAATTACAAACTCATTATCATTAAAGGCAAACAAAATGACAAATGGGTTAGTTTTTTATTATTTTTTTATTAGGGTTTTTCTAAAACAGACTTGCAGGACCTATTTACGTGGGCTTTGAGCCCGATAGAAATTTTCCTAAACTTTAACAAAAACTGGGCCGTATTACTTTGTTTAGGGCTTTGTATAAGTAAGCCCAACAGTCCCAATTAGCTTTCATTGAATCTTACCCGTCGAAATATTCACGATCTAACGGCTATGGTCTTATTGTTACGGATTCAACTTCACGATCGAAATCTCATCTGAGCCGTCAAGAAGAAGCACAAATTGAAGCAATCCAACGGACATAATCGAAGTCCAGTTCTCGAACAGAACGCCGAAATCATGGTCGTGGTTACAGAATGATCCGACGGATGAGATTAAAAGGCCGTTATCCACCCAGCTATACGATACATCTCAGCCCTCGAAGAGAATCAATCCAACGGTCCACTTCAAAGCTTATTTCTCGAGCAGCGCACCAAATCATGGCCATTCATATCCTGCCCGATCGAACGGTCACCATTAAAACTCACAGTATCGAACAGACCAAACTCATCCCAGCTGTTCGTTATTTTTTGATCCAACGGTTCCTGATCCAATTCAATACCTCGAACAGAACAAAAGATCTTGGCCGCACAATTCCTGCCAAGATCGGAGGGTTCCCCTCAATTCCCGCTCGGTGAACGTGAAAGTTGATCTCCAGCCGTCTGTTTGATAACTAATCCAACGGAGATCCATAAATTTTGTCCCTCGATCTTCCAGGAAAAAATCGAACCGTCCTTATACAAAAGTCATCCGACGGCCATAAATTCGTCAAACCGGTCTACTAAAAGAAATTTATCTAGCCTTCCGATCCACATAAATCAACGGACTAGATTAAAATTAGTAAAATATAAATGCCTAGAAATCACACAGAAAATCATACGAAGAACTCATTTTTACTTTGATTTCTCTCTAGTTTTCTCTGGTTTTTGAACACAATCTCTCTCGAGCATTTTAACAGAAATCTCTCTGTTTTCCGCTTAAAATTTTGCTTGATTCTCTGAGTTTTTCCTCAAAACCTCAACTTTTGCAAATTGGAATTTTTTTTATTTCTTTTTCAAACGTGTAAACTATTTTCAAAACGATTCATCAACTCTTCATTTAACGTTAAATAATTCTCGTTTTTCCGTCATCAAATCTGCATTATTTCTCATTCCGACTCAAACGGAGACAATTCTCAGATCTCAAGTCGATACTTGTAGATCTGTTACAATATCTCCTTACCTTGATAGTTTAGCTCCATAGATTATTATTTAGAGGCAACTGTTTTGCTCAAATCTATTTATCTTTAGTGTTCTTCGTAATATTTGCCGAGGACATTCAAAAATTGAATAAAGGCTATAAAGAGCTACCGATTTTGGAGCTCAACGTGGATTAAGGAGATTATACATCTCCCGAACCACGGGAATTATATCTCGTCCCTTTTAATTTTGGCATTCTTTAAATTCTTTATATTGCTATCTTATTGATTATTGTGCTAACAAATTTGACAAGTGCATATTCTGTACGATCCGGCAAAAACGAATCCTAACGTTTACATTCACCATTATAAAATTGATCCCCATCACAAAATTATTGTGGTCCAAGCAAAAAAAAATACATTTTTTTGTGGTAGAAAAAAATTTACTAACTGGATTTTCACCCCGATAGTACAGATGCGTACAACCCCTGTTTGCAGTAACCACTTCAAAATAAAAATTATTTGACACTTTTGAAAAATGTAAAAAATGCATTTATTTTAGTGCACAGTTAAACTCTTTCCATCGTGGAGTGAAGGGTTTTAGTCCTAATAATAAAACGTGATCAAGGACAATTGAAGAAGACATCTATATATCTAAAAAAATCTGGGGATAAAAGATTTGTCATTCTATTATTTGTGCCTCATCTTGATTTGTGGAGGGGTAAAGCGCCGGGTAGTGAGTGGAGATCGGACACGGTTTCGGGAGGATGAGTGGCTTGATAGGGGTTCTCTTGCAAGACGGTATCCTTGACTATATCCGTTGGCAAGTGATCATCAGATTCTTATTTCGGCCAAATGAACTAATGTGGAGGACGGTTGGCAGTTGGTATGAACCTGACGTAGACCACTTCAACATCACGAGGCAGTTTGGGTACGGGAGATTGAGGCAATGGTGATAGGTTTTTCCCCACAGCCTGGAGGTAATGGATGGCGCTGGATTGACGATCCCTCTGGCATGTATTCTGTGAGATTTGGATATCGTGTGCAGCATATTTCTTGGGATCTGTTACGGCATCAAGTCCTTTGCTTGCCTCAATTCGGGGCAAGCGATCACCTTTCAGAGTTATTGCTTTCTGCTGGCGTTTACTACAATCTCGTATTGCTACGGTAGATAATCTTGTTTACCGTGGTGTCTAGTGCTCACCAGATATGCGATTATGTAGTTTCTGTCGTGGGGATTTTGATAGCATATCGCATGTCTTCTTTACGTGTAGCTTATAAATATTTTACTAGATGGGTTATATGTATATCGGGCATGCAGATCCAGTGGAACACTTTGCATCCCATATGAGCATGGCTATACGGAGGCGTGGTCAAGATCTATGGAAAATAATATGGCATTGTATTACATGGAATATACGGAATGTCAGAAATGATGTTCGTTTTCGTGATGGTATTTTTAATGTTGATAGAATTGCTGAGAAAATCAAAGTGCAATCCTGGAATTGATTCACGGCTTTTCAAAGACCTCCAGTGGGAGTGACGATCGCAGATTGGATACGACATCCAAGACTTTGTGTATCCAGTTTTTTTTCCACCTTGATTACTTTGTGGTATGAATGATTTAATCTTCGATTTGAAGATAAATCATTGCCTAAATGATATAGGTCACGCTTTTTTCTGTATTACTTTATTATTATTTTTAAAAATGGAAAGAGTAAATAACCATGTGGACCTAATACACGTTGGCTCATTTTTCTTTTTGCGAGGACCTCAAATTGTTAAATTTCATTATCATACAAAGTTTTCATTAGGAATGACAATGGGGTGGTGCAGGGTGGACTCAGCCATCTACATCCCGCCCCAGCACGATCCAGAAAAATTTGGCCCATACCCTCTCTGTGCAACACGGGTCTGTCCTTTCCTGATTCTTCCAGTCCTTTTTTGTATTATTTTATTGATTTTTTAAATATTTGTTATAATAGAAAATTTGTTATTTATATTTTTTAAAAATTTTTATGGGCGGGGTAGGGCAAGCTGAAGGGTTGTGTGGGGGAGTGCTTAACCAAAAAAAGCTGGAGTGGGGAAGGCGAGGATTTCTTTTCAAAGGGATCTTAGGAGGTTTGCATACGAGATGTTCTCCAGAATCAGAGACAAGACATTGTTCTTTTGACAAATTAAAATGCGCAGCTACACTGATTTACAGTTTTCCATTCCAAACTCTTTAACAATTTGAGCAAGTAAGATTTCTGATGTAATTTAAGTTTCAAAGTCTTCCTATCTTTTTCAATTTCCATGCCCAGAATTTTTCTAGTTTGTCCTAGTTTCAAATTCATGCAATTGAGACTTTAGTTTAGCAATCTTCCGTAGATTTATTTACTAGAAGCATATCATCCACATAGATAAACAAGAACACAGGATCAACATCAACAAGTTGCATGTAATTCAGATAAAAAAACAACAAGTTGCATGTAATAATAACTATCAAATTTACTTGTCTTAAAACCGAGGTTTGTCATAAAAGAGTCAAACCTTTTGTACCATTGTCTAAAATATTGTTTGAAGGCTATATAATTTTTTTTTAAGTAAACATACATGATTATGAAACTATTCATTAACAAAGCCATGTGGCTGGTTCATATAAACAGTTTCCTTTAATTCTTCATTCAAGAAAGTTACTTTTACATTCAGCCAAGTTGTAATTTGGGGTGTCAGATGTACGCAGACTTACCTTTATAATTATACAAAGATATTTTTTTCGTTGAGATTCCATATACATTGCGTTATTTTATGTATTAATTCCCAGCAAGTTCATTAATAGAAACACTGGAATTTAATAGAGTTATTTTGATCTAATCCATTATTAGCACAAAATTAAAAGAATTGTCAATGATGGCTCTTCCAACTTCATTTGCAATAGACCAAGATAAAAACAAACCACATAGCCAAAATCAGTCTAATAGTTTTAAATTTCACTACAAGAGAAAATATTTCATTATCTAAGCCTTCCTAATGTGTAAAACTTTTAGCAACCAACCTAACTTTTAGCAACCAACCTAGCTTTAAGCTAAGTGGCTCAAATAAAGAGTTGCCTTCTTTAATCATGTAGATACACTTACAACCCACTAATTTATGACTCTTCGGCTTAGGCAACAGCTTACATTGGTAGAACTCATCTCCTCCTCCCTAGCCTCTTGCCATGCTTGGAATCCTTGGAAGAGACTGCGTCTTTATAGTTCTCGGGCTACACCATGAACCTGATAATAATGCAAACTTTAGTACTTCTGCACATGAACAACTCTTGTGCCTTACTATATCTTCTTGTCTGACTCTATCCCTGGTTAGTTCCCCGTTGGTCATATCCTCTCCTACTGGCTGTTAAGAACCTTTAGGTTAGCTACCAGGTATTGGGTCATCATGTCCAGAAGATCTCTAGCTTGTTTTGGATTGATTGTCTTCTGAATAGGAATCTTTGAATCCTTTTGTTGCTTTCTTAGCAGCTTTCCTTGGCTCCACCTCAAAGGATCATTTGTCAGGTGGTCTACCTGGTTCATTTTCATCCCTTTCAAAACCTACATTGTTAGACTGTAGACAAAGAACCTCAAATTCATTAAAATCAACCAAAGGAAATTGTCTATCCCATAACCTAAATCCTTTGGCACCTTCTTGATAACCCAAGAATAAATAATTAAAGGAGCTAGGATCCAATTTTCTTAATTTGATGTGCGCATATGTGTTAGGATCGAACAACACATACACAATAAAAAATAATTGCTATAAACGAAATGAAAACACAGATTTATGTGGTCCACCCAAATTGGCTTTTCCATGACGAATAGATTTCTTTTATTCACTGTAATATTTTCAAATATAGAGTATAGAATAAGTGTATTTATAGTGAGGCATCAAATGACGTGAATGCCCCTCCACTAATGGAACACATTCTCCACTAGTACAAAACTCTCCAAAATTCGATAAGTTGGATCGACGAAAGCTGCAAATTGGATCACATCAAGCTCCATACATAAACAAACTACTACTAATAAGTCAATCAATCAACCCTGATATTCTTATAAAATGTACTCTTCATAACCCTAGTCACATTATCTCCCATATCACTATAGGAGACCAACTAAGGCCTTGCACAACCCCAATTTTTCAGCATCAACACCTTTAGTCAACATGTCTGCCGGATTCTTTACACCATCAATCTTCTTCAAACACATCTCACCTTCTTCCACCGGACTGCGAGTGAAATGATATCTTCTCCGTATATGTTTAGTACGAAATGGAACATTGGATTCTTCACCAATTGTATGACACTTTGACTATCAGTGAACAAAACCTTGTTGTTTCTTGCCCAACTGCTCCAAATAATCAGTCAACCATATTATCTCTTTGCTGGCCTCATCTATCGCAACATACTCAGCCGCTGTCGATGATATAGAAACACATTTATGAAGTTTGGACATCTAATTGACTGCTATCCATCTATAGTGTAGATGTATCCGAATGTACTCTTACTTATATCTACATCTCCACTCAGATCAGCATCAATAAAACCCTCAAGTACCACTTTGACATTTCCATAGTGAAGTAAAATAATAGTTGTTCCTTTTAGATATCTAATAAGTCACTTCATAGGTTCCCAATGTTCTTTTCCTGGATCTAACATGTATCTGCTCACAACTCTCACTGCATGTGCAATATTAGGTCTGGTGCAGACCATAGCATACATAAGGCTTCCAACTGCAAAAACATACAACACTCTTGCCATTTCCTCACACTCCTAAACTGACATGGGTTATAGTTCTTTTGACAACTTGAGACGATTAGCCAAATGCGTATTCCTGGGCTTAGCTTTATCAATACTGAACTTAGACAACACCTTCCCAATGTACTGTGAGTGGGATAGATCTAAAGTTCCAACAGATCGGTCTCTAGAAATTTGCATTCCAAAATTTGTTTCGCTACACCCAAATCTTTCATCTCAAATTCTGTTGACAGTTTTCTTTTCAGATTGTTGATCTCATCCATACTCGAACCTACAATCGACATATCATCCACGTACAAAAGTAAAATTACAGACTTCTTGATATAACAACACGAATTATTCTCACTTCTATGAAACCCACTACAACACATAAAAGAGTCAAACTTCTTATACCATTGCCTTGGAGCTTGCTTCAACCAGTACAAACTTCTCTTGAGCCTGCACACCATGTGTTCGTTACCAAGAACCTCATATCCTTCTTGTTGTTGCATATATCTTTCTTTATCTAGATACCCATATAAAAACGTTGTTTTTACATCCATCTGCTCAAGGTGTAGATTCTCTACTGCTACAATACTCAGCAGAATTTTGATTGTGGTTAGTTACACAACAGGAGAAAATATTTCGTTATAATCAATATCTTTCTTTTGTGAAAATCCTCTAAATACCAATCCAGCTTTTTACCTCACAATACCATCAGTTTCATTCTTGATCCGATAGACCTACTTATTCAGCAAAGCTTTCTTTCCTGCAGGTAACTCAGATAATTCCAAAGTCTTATTTTTCTCAAATGAGAGAAACTCGTCATCCATGCCTTGCTCCCACTTAATCGAATTTTTCACCTGCACTGCCTCATCAAAAAATTGTGCTTCTCCTCCATCATCCAACAACAAATAATACAAAGATGATGAATACCTCTCTGGTGCCTTAAACACCCTGGTCGATCTCCTCAACACCGACTCTGGTATGATTGGCTCATGTTTTGTTTCTGCATCAAGAATTTTTTGGATTTCCTTGCGGTAGGGCTGCAACATTACTAGGTGAAACTTCCTGCAACTAGACCCCAGTTCCTACTTTTTTACATTCACAAACTTTGCCCATATTTGTTCTTATAAAGGATGCTCTCATCAAATGCTATATCACAGTGTCCCAAGATTCTCCCCTTCTTATCATTCCATAATCTGTACCCAAACATCTCTAAATCATATTTAATGAAATAACACTTCATAGCCTTTGCATCAAGTTTTTCTCTCTTCTCTACATTAATGTAAACATAGGCCGCACATCCAAAAGTCCTCAGGTGAGCCAACTTGATCTTCTTACATGACCACACCTCTCCTGCATTCTTGAATTCCAGAGGAACTGATGGTCTTCTATTTATCAAATACGTTGCGGTGCTCATTGCTTCTGCGCAGATTATCTTTGACAAACTAGCATGTAACCTCATAGTTCTTACTCTCTCAATTTTGTCTTGCCTTACCAGGAACTGTCCTTGTATATCTGATTCCCTCATCAACAGAGTATTTGGTGAATTCTGTAGAATCATACTCTCCACCATTATCTGACCTCAAACACTTAATATTCAACCTGGTATTATTTCCAACTTCAGTCTTTCACTTCTTGAAAGTAGCAAACACATCAGATTTCTATTTCAGAAGGTAGATCCATATCTTTCTACTGAAGTTATTGATGAAAGTAACATAGTATCTCGAGCCACCAATAGAGGGGGCAAGAGATGGTCGCCACACGTCTGAATTCACTAGATCAAACCATTTTACTTTTCGCTTTGTGTTGGTCTTTGTGAAACTGATACACTTTTGCTTTCCCATAACACAGTTCTCACAAAATCCCATCTCCACATATTTCAATCCTTGCAGACAACCCTTTGAAACTAGCACTTGCATCTCCTTCGGACTCATATGACCAAATCTGTTATGCCATAAACTCGAGCTCGGCATACTATCAACAACTGCAACAAGATTCTCAACAACAACAGTGATGCATAAAGTTCCAGTTCGTCCACCACTTTATATCAGCAACCTCCACCGAGTCTTGATTCATAACCCAAATTGTCCAGCTGATCAATTGAAATCAGATTCTTCTTCAAGTCAAGAACGTATCTGACATTCTCCAACTTCCATGCCCTTTCACCTGCGGTCTAGATACACATATCTCCTCTTCCTGCAATGTTCAGGATTATGTTGTCAGCCAAATACACTCTTCTAAAATTTCCAAACTTGAAATTTTGGAATAGTTTCATGCTCGGAGAAGAGTGGAATGATGCACTTGAATCAAGTATCCACGACTCAACTGGGCTATTCAGACTAAGAACTAAGGCATCCGAACTATCATTTGTAAGGCATACAAAATCATCATCTGCTTGGGACTTCTATTTGTATGTTTTGGACAATCTCTTGCCATGTGGTCTTTCTCATCACAATTCCAACAAGTAACTACATGTTTGCTTGAGATTTGTTTAGCCATTTCGACTACAAGTGACCATTCTTGCTATATACTCTCTTAGATATGTTTCTCCCTCTACCCTCTGTATTGAGTGTGTTAACAGACGAATCACCAATCTCCCTCTTTTGAATACTCTCGGACTTCATCAAATTTCAACTTTTTATATCCATGCAAACTTCTAATAGCGGAAAAAACAGTATCCCACTGTTCGGGTAGTGAAAACATAAACAACACGGCTCTAATCTCATCATCGAATTCAATATTAACCAAACTCAACTAGTTGATAATCATGTTGAATTGGTTTACATGATCTGCGACAGATCCATTTTTGGACAACTCCAAATTAGACAAATGACGCATCAGGAATACCTTGTTCATGGCCGATGGTTTATCATACATATTTGTCAGAGCCTTCAGAACTTCTACAGTTATTTTTTCTTTCACGATGTTAAAGGCAACGTTCCTTACTAATGATAGACGAATGAACCCTAGTGTCTAGCAATCATTTAGATCCCAGACCTCTTGTTCATCTATTTTTGCTTCACTACCGACAAGATATCATGAAGGTTTCTCTGATACATAAGATCTTCCATCTGCTTCTCCAAGAAACCAAAATCAGTTCCATCGAATTTTTCGATTGAACTCTTCACGCTATCTATCATTTCCAAATCTTTGTGATACAAAACCTTGCGCTCGGATACAAGTTGTTAAGATCGAACAACACACACGATCAAAGACAAGTGCAAAAACAAAATGATAACACAAATTTACGTTATTTATCCAAATTGGCTACTTCCACAGCAGTTAGGGTTCTTTTAGTCACTGTAATTTTTTTGAATATAGAGTAAAATAAGAATAAGAGTATTTATTGGGAGACATCAAATGACTTAACTGTCCATCCACTAATAGAACATTTTCTCCATTAGTCAGGATTGTAGAAGGCTGCTAACTGGATCACATCAGGCTCCATGCATCAACACATATGTTGCATAAATATCCTATTGTGATCAAGTGTCAAGTCTCTATCTGTCCATATATGTTCAAGGTATTTAAATTCTATAGCAGTTGAAGGGCTCTTATTTATTAGATATGCAATTATGTTTAAGGCTTCTCCAAAAAACTTTTTGGCAAACCATAGGTGATTAACAAACACTTAACCTTATCTAGTAAAGTTTTATTCATTCTCTCAGCAGCCCAATTTTGTTGGGGTGTATTTTTAACTGTTTTATATCTTAAAATTCCCTGAAGTTTACAAAATTTATCAAAGTTAAAGTTGTAGAATTGTAAACCATTATTTGTCCTTGATGCTTTAACTTTTCTATCTGTTTGATTTTCTACTAGAGTTTTCCACTCTTTAAACCTTCAAAAGTTTCATCTTTAGTTTTTAGTAAAAAAAAACCCACACCTTCCTACTAAAATCATCAATTATTGACAAGAAATAACGAAAATCAGAATGTGTATTAGTTGATTCACGATCCCAGAGGCCATATTGAATATAATCAAGTATTGCTTGTACCAAATGAGTTCCTGTAGTGAATTGTTGCCTATGTTGTTTCCCCATTACACATTGTTCACATAAGTTTAAGTCATTCCACTTTCCTTTACCAAAGAGGCCATTGTTATACAAGATTTCTAGTCCTTTAGGACTCTTTTTTTATAGGTAAATGTTTGAAATTAAAATGGCCAAATAGCACAGATTACAAAAATACAATTGACCTGGGCCTGCAAGGCCCATCTATCCTACAGTGATCCAGGTTTACCTGGAAAGTCAGATTCAGGCCATAAAGGCCTATACAGCTTTACCACAAAAATTTATAGAATACATAATATGGACCCAATTTTTGGCCCATTTTTTAGCAGCTAGAGGAACAAGATTCCTTGAGCCATGTGCTCGCCTCGAAGAGGCAAAAGTCTTTTCAAGCAGTGTGACACAATAATTGTGTTGTTGTGTCATTGTCTAATGTCACGCGTGAGGCACATGTCGGTGAGGGAGCGCATGAGACTGGGCAGAGGAGCGACCGCGGCGTGTGGTTCGTGGGAGTGCGTAGTGGACAGGGCATATGGCCCGTGGACGGCGGGAAGCGCATGGGCACGCATGGTGGATAGTAGCCGACAGGGCTTTCATTTCGATGATGAACGAGGAGGCTGGAAGCGACAGAGAGACGTGCGGCATAGGGGCACAAAGAGAGACACGATGTGGCATCGCACGGAAAGGACGCATTGGGGCATGGTAGGCAGGCGACAGAGTACGGCGGGAACGCGTGGGTATGCTGCAGGCAGGCAACGGGAATGCGCGGGTGCACGGTAGGCAGGCGGCAAAGCAAGAAGGGAACACTCTGGGGCGCGGCAGGGAGGCAGCGGAGCATGGCTGTTAGGTGGCGAGCGCGGATGGGAGCTGGCAGAGGGGCACGGTGGAGACACAGCGGAGAGAGGTTGAAGCGCAGCGAAGGAGCGCCCACGCCCCTCTTGCAGGTCGTCGGAGGTTAGAGAGAGACGAGAGCCTCTCTCTCTAACAACCTAACGTATAACTCATATGACCTAATCTTAGGTGCCAAGTTTTCGTGACATTTATGTCTTGAGCCACACAAACATAACTTTCATTCACATCAGAACATGTTCCATTTAAAATATACAAAACTTTCACTCACATTAGAACATGTTCCATTTAAATTATACAAAATATTTGTTTTCCTTGCAGTCTCACAGTTTTATTTCCCTTAAAAACAGTCAACAAAACCATGCAATGGAAACCTACTTCTTGGTCATCTAAGGTTCCAAGAGATTAAATTTGTCTTTAATTATGGCACAAATCTGACCTTAGTTAATTTCACATTACTGTAATCATGTAGGTTCAGAATTATAGTTCCTAATCCTTCCACCC
>JAOWBN010243865.1:0-11935 GCA_028565015.1 Pinguicula moranensis | reverse complement strand
GAATAGAAATTTAATTGCACAAAGCAAATAAATAATTTCTAATTCATGCATAATTAAATACATTTAACACATAAATGTTCATTTGGGCTTTTATTTTAATATTTTAACAAATAAAATAAAAAAATATTCTTGCCCAAAGCCTTAAGAAAACAAAACCCAATTTATTTTTTTCAAGGACTTAATTTAGGTCAATTTCTGCCAATAAAATGGCCCAACCCATTATTTTACCAGCCCAAACGGATTAGCGGCCCGATTAAAAAAAATTGGCCCAATCTTTTTATTTGACAAATTCAACCATATTGGGCCACTCGGCCCATGATGACCCGTTCAATTTTTAAAGCCCATTACCTATGTATAAAAGGCTAAAAAAATTGGATTTCGTCATTTGAAACCCTCGCGTTTCGACAGAATTCTCTCCGTCCGTGAGTTTAGGTGTCCGCCGCCTACACGGCCGACGTCGGTCGTTCTTGCTACGCCGCCACCGTACGCTCGCCGTCGTCCACAGTTCCGTTGCTTACTGCCGTGTTTTTGCCTAGGTGATGAGGTAAGGACTCGTTCCTCTCCTCACTCCGTCGTGCTACGCTTTTTCCAGGCCAGATCCGGCCTTCACCGTCAAGAACGCGGTCGTTCTCATACGACCGCGGCATTTCTCGACGGTTTCAACTTTGGTCGATGGCGCGTGACACACACGCGTCGCCCCAAAGTGCCAGGAAACGACGGATCTGGCCTAGATCCGTATATCTAGGCTGAGGGAGTGGCCGTAGCGTGCTTACGTACTCAAACGCGCGGCGGTCGGTGGCGCGTGACATACACGCGCTGCCCCGTAAATTCTTTGATGGGCTAAAATGCACAGCAACGATGGCAACGACGACATACACATTATAGATCTGTGTTTTTGCTGGATTCAGATCCAGCGCGCGTCAAAATGTGCCGATCCGACGCGGCGCATGTACAACATGCGCCGATTTGGTCGGGTTGAGCCTCATGTGCCGGCGCGTGACTTACACGCGTCGCTGTGAGCAGTGGCCGGCGGCGGGCAGAACTGTTCCAGTGGTTCGAAAATCGAAAATCGATTTTAACAAATAATACTGGAAATCAAAAAAAAGAACTGGAATTATAACGGATTTAAAAATAATTCAACGAATCGAATATCCTCCGATTTGGAACCAGCTCTGATACGAATGTAATCCAATCACTAGAACGGATCCAATATTGGATATAAATGTAACAAATCAAAGCAACGAAATGTTACCTGTGTCGTAAGCGTGATTTGGAACGAGTGTCCGGATAACGAATCTACCAGAGTCTCGTTAGGTTTCCACGAATCAAGTCTATGCCTCGTGGGTGACTAGGCAGACAGAGAAATCTAGTATATCTCTTTCTATTCGTTATATCGAATGAATAAGCACGTAGCCTATTTATAGGAGTGGAAGAACAATTCAAGTAGGACTCTACTTGAGGTACTGTGCATTTTGCTGCCAAACGTTTTTGCACGTGTTTCTCATTGTTTTCCTACACCTGCAATGAAACAAGCCATATTATTTCCATAGCCAGCTCAGCCAAGGGATGCATTTCATTAGATTCTTATTGGGCTGGCTCGTAGATTGCCCCATGAGTGTTTTCCTAAAACCTGACGAGAAGATCTTGAACTGGGCTGCTTGACCAATCGGTGACCTTAATCCATGGTAAGTCGTGGTATAGGTGTTGTCGTATTTAAGATGTGCAGAGTTTAGTTTTACTGTTGCATGGAGTTGTTCAGCTTTGTAGTAAGGGCAACAAGTTTTCCTTCTGCTGATGTAACTTGAGCTAAGCTTTGATAAATATCCAAGTTTTTGTTTTATGTTATGGTTTTGGATGTTAACATTCAATCTGATGATATGCAACAGAAAGCAGAATGAAAACTGTGAAACACAGAAGATTGTGTGTATAACCTCTAAAAGGAAGGATACCTATAATTTAGGGATCCCTACCTTATCAAATAACACACAATCTCCATCCAAAAATAGGATTCTAAATCCTATAAAACCTTGTAACTAAGAAGAGTACAATACAACAAGAAAAGAGTTCATACCAAATTTCATCTTATATACTTGTTGACATGGTATTAGAGCCAACGCCGATCCCTTGATTCGGCGTTTATCTCATCATCTACCCGGGCGTTGATTTGATGCCTAACACATAGGACAACGAACAACGCGGACAGCCTTCTACGGCGGTCATGACTGTTACACAAGACTTCACAAAGCAGTTCTCTAATCTTCTCACAAAATTGAATACATCATAAACTCCAGTTTCAATCAGCGTCAAGTTGAATGAAGATAATTACCCCCTATGGATCCGGCTAATGCGGGTGGCGCTAGGCGGATGAGGCCACCTGGGCCATCTGACAGGTGACCCCCGTCCACCTGCTAAAGAGAATTCCGGCTATACTCGTTGGGAACAGAAAAATCTCACTGTTTGTTCTTGGTTACTTGATTCGATTGAACCAAACCTAATGAATCAATATGCAGAATGTCCCACCGCCGTAGAACTTTGGACGGTGTTGTCTACGACATTTGAAAATATCGGGGATGCGTTAAAATTATATGATATCACTATCAAAGCTAACCATCAGAGGCAAGGGGCCAGCACACTCGAACAAATGTTCAACAAATCTCTAATGCTTGTGGAGAGAAATTGAGCATCACCAACAAAATACAATGGAATTCGCAAAGGACATCACCACATTTCATCGTCTATGGGAAGAAAGAAGATTGTTTAAATTCCTATCCTCCATCAATGACATCTACGATTCTATCCGGAGTGATCTTCTCAAGCGAAGCACCTGCCCTTAGTTGGCGTCGCATATGCTGCGAGCAAACAGGAAGCCATCCGCTGTGGGATATTTCATTCCCAACTTATATCAACGGCGAAGCATCACAGGGAATCAAGAGCGGACTGGTCTCGCAAGGCCGCACCGAGCCGACAAAGCAAATGCCCCAATTGGCTGTACTCATACTCTGGAGTGGTGACCCAGTTGATAAATCACGGCTCTGGTGTGACGATTGCCAACATTCCGGCCATAATCGTGAAGGATGCTACAAGCGTATCGGATGTCCCAAACGCAGCTACAAATCACGACTTTGATGTGAAGATTTCCAGAGAGTCGACCACAATTGCAAAGGGTGTTACAAGAGGATAGGCTACCCAGCGAATTGGCCTGACCCAAGGAAAAGAGGTAAGAGGGGAGGCTCTGTTGCTGCCACCATGGGTAATAATGGCAATGGAAAATCGGGATTCAATGCTATTGCTGTCCCAGACGTAGGACTTCATTCGGTGGCGACAAAGTCAACAGGTAGTGGGCATGAGAGGAAACCCTACCTCTTTGCCCTGAAATTCCCTTCGTGCCTTTATGATTTGCTTAATATTTCGGATTCAGTCCCTGAAGTTTCGGACTCTATAACTTCCAGAATAGTCCAAGCAGACTGAGATTATTGCTATTCAGTCCCAACAATTATTAGATTCTTATTTTGACCCTGCAAGTTCAAGTTATGTACATAATTTCCCCATTGCCTATGTGGCCAATCGTGACATCACGGGTCCAACTCACCAGCCATGGGTATTTGAATGCGGGGTGATGGAGACAAAGAGGAATGACAGGACTGATATTTGTATCCCATCTGTACCTCGATGATCATGTATTCAGACAGCTAATGGGGGCGTCACCCTTGTCAAATACGTAGGATCAATTGCTATTACATCAAAACTCAAATTGAAAAATTACTTATACGTGCCATCTTTATCCTGCAAGCTTCTGTCTATTAGTCATGTCTCCAAGGAACTTAATTGTTATGTACTAATGTATCCTACTTTATATTTGTGACAGGACATCAAGAAGGGGGAGATCATTCGGCGTGGCACTAAGCGATGATGGATGTACTTCGTGGATGATGTTGTTAGCACGGAATGCTGGCATAGACATTTGGGACATCCATCTCTCAGTTATCTTCAACTTCTGTTTCCTCAGTTTTCCAAAGCTTTTGAGAATATTAGTTGGGAAACATGTGTCTTGGCCAAGAGTCATCGACATAGTTATCCTTTGAATAATACTCGGGTTGCCTAACCCTTTGATTTGATTCACTCTAATGTGTGGGACCAGCCTCAAACTCTGATTGTTTTGGTATTTGATATTATATTTTATTTATTGATGATTGTACTCGAATTACCTTGATCAAATTCATGAAGCATAAATTAGAAATCCTGACAAAATTTATGGATTTGTTTCACAATGATCCACACATAGTTCCAAGTGGCCATCAAGATTCTCCGTTCAGATAATAGGGGCGAGTATACTGGCAACGACTTTCAGGATTTCTTACAGACTCGTGGCATCCTTCAGACCACCTGCCCACATACCCCACAACAAAATGGCGTTGCAGAGCATAAAAATTGATTGTTGCTCAAGGTCACACGTGCCCTGATGATAGGCTGTCGAGTACCTCGCAACTACTGGCCTTAAGCAGTGGCCACAACATGGTATCTTTTGAACCGTTTGCCCACAAAGATCCTCAACTTAAAGACACAATTGCAGACATTATCGGACCTTATTTCCATCCCATCAAACCTCACACTGCACCCAAGGATCTTTGGCTGCTCTGTATTCGTTCATATCAATAAAGCTGATCGAACCAAACTAGACCCCTGTGATGTGAAGTGCGTCTTTGTTGGCTATGGAGTGAATAAAAAGGAATACGATAGAATATTGGTATGGCAGCCAACATCCTGGTTAGGAGGAGAATTTGAATGATATGCCCGAGACATCTGACTGGTTATTCAGCACAGTGCCCCAAGCTACAGGAGGAGCCACCCACCCCCACCTGCACAGTTCCCCACGCCAATTCCCGTACTTCCAAATGATCATGAATCCACACCGGGTTCACCGCCCCCTCTCCTGATATACTTGAGGTATGTGCCTCTAACTGTCTTCCTCTTAGTCCCATTACTATGTCTTCCGCTGACCATGATAGGAATACGACAAAATCCAGTCCAGTTGTTTAGAGCTATTCATTACCTTACAGAAGCACAAGAGGGGTTCTCACGAAGAGATATGAACCTGAGCATGAGCCCTGTCAGTCAAAGTACCCTATGGTCAATATGGTCAAAGGTACTATAGCACGGGCATATGCAGCAGCACTATATTCAGCACGAGTGCCTAGAACAATCCAAGAAGTACTAAAATAGGCAGAATGAAACCAAGCAATGGAAACTGAGATGGATGCATTGATGAAGAAGTGCACATGGAAAATATGTAACTTACCCACTGGAAAACGTATAGTTGGCTATCGGTGGGTGTTCACAGTCAAGCATAAGTCAGATGGTGAAATCGAACAATATAAGGCACGGGTAGTAGCAAAAGGATACACTCAGACATATGGAATTGACTTTTCTGAGACATTCTCACCCATAGCAAAATTGAATACAATTCGAGTGTTATTATCTGTTACAGCAAATCAAGATTGGCCCCTTCACTAGTTCGATATCAAAAATTCCTTCTTACACGGGCGACCTACAGGAATAAGTGTACATGGAAGCTCCCCCAGGCTTCACCGACCAGTTTGAGAAAAATCAGGTATACCGTCTAAACAAGGCACTTTATGGGCTAAAGCAGTCACCAAGGGCCTGGTTTGGACGTTTTACCAGTGCCATAAAGAAAAGTGAATACAAACAGGGCAACTCGGACCATACACTATTCATTAAACGAAGAGGTGCACTAGTTGTTTGATAATATATGTTGATGATATGATAATCACAGGAAGCGATGCAGCAGAGATCAATGATCTTTGAAAAAGTATATTCAAAAAATTCGAAATGAAGGATCTAGGGAAGTTAAAGTATATATTGGGTATCGAAATCACAAGATCAACTCAAGGAATCTTTATCTCGCTAAAGAAGTACATCCTGGATCTTTTAGCTCGACTGCAAGCCTCCAAACACACCAGATATCCTTAACAAGAAGCTGCAGATCACAGAGGGAGCAGAACTAACTGATCAGAGTTGGTATCAACACTTGGTTGGCAAGCTAATTTACTTAGCATATACATGTCCAAATATTGCATATGCCGTTGGAGTAGTGAGCCAATTTTTTTTTGGTATGCCAAAATTTCAATATAACAAAATAATAGAGTTTATGTACATGAATTGAAATAGAAGAGATAAAAGAGAAGAAAAACTAACTGAACAGAAAAACCAAAAAATAGAAAACAACACAGTAGGCCAACATCATAGAGTCTACCACAGCACCGCCCAATTCAAATCTTGTATTGATGCTCTGGTCCATCAGGTCCATCTGTTTGCTCTCTTAGTAGCCTCGGTCAATTACCCTTTTACAACATATGCTCCCTTTCATGCCATACATCAGGAAGTGGGACTTTGCAACATTGGTCTTTAGAACTTTTAGCTTATCAGGTTGCCCCAGGTAATGCATGTTGGTATATGTTCCCGCGAGTGTCATTGCTATCAACTTATCCGAGCTAGCTCTGATACATAGCTCAACTTGCTGGAAAACATCATTTTATCAGCATTGTAATGTAGCATTACACTGGGGCATATAGGAGTCCTTACTGTCAGCTTATCAATCCTTGGATTGGTACACAGCTTAGCCGACTCTCCTGAAAGCCTAGATAGTTATAAGATTACTGCAAAGTCTTCCTTCCTGATCATAACATATCTGGGGCAGATATGTTCGGTGGATTGGACTATGACCTATTTTCTCAGTTTGGCTTCATCCTTGGGTTGGCTTCTTCCAATGTGACCCTTCTGTCCTGATTATGTTTCTTTCTGCTAAGTGAGAATTAGTCTAGGTAGTAGCTTCTATGTTTTCTGTGCTCTGAATTGTTCTGAACCACAACCAATTCAGTCTTCGCAACTTTGAAACCTGTCTTTGATTTTAGACTGTCATACGCGGTGCACTCATTGTTGAGAAGGTCATACAAGCTGTTGGTTGCAACATCCAGTCAGACAATGAGTAAGGAAATAGTTGTACATCCCTTACTGCCTTTAGCCACTGCCAAGTTACCTTCTGAATATTAAGTAATATTTGCATTGTGTTCGGTTCAACTCATGTGAAATGGAGATTATTTTTGCTCTTCCACAAAATCTAGGTCATGGATAGCGAAACAGATGTCCAAGCCACCTTCTTTGTGCCAACCGGTTTCAGATCATTGAAGTTTGCTAGAGAGTAGTGAGCCAGTTCATGCACCAATCCCATGTAGATCACATGGATGCAACAATAAGAATATTACGGTACCTTAAAGGATCACCAGAAATGAGAACCAAGTGGATCGAAAATGGTCATTTAAGAATTGAGGGTTACACCGATGCAGATTGAGCAGGCAACCAAGTGGATCGAAAATCAACAACATGATACTTTACATTAGTAGATGTAAACCTTGTAACTTGGAGAAGCAAGAAACAAAAAGTAGTGTCTCTATCAAGTGTTGAGGCCGAGTTTTGAGGTGTAGCAAGGGGACTTACCGAGGTATTACAGCTCAAAAGGTTGATGGCAGATATTGGAGTCATAGTCCACGATGCTTGCCCACTGAGATGTGATAGTAAAACAGCTATCAATATCTCCGAGAATCTAGTTCAATATGATCAAACCAAATACGTTGAGATTGATCGCCATTTTATTAAAATTAGAAGAACAAATGATTAGCCTCCTTTTTGTTCATTCAGAAGACCAGCTTGCTAACATACTCACCAAAGCAATTCTATTTTTATCTTCACCAGTACATTATGCAAGTTAGGAATTGTAGACCCTCCAATCCAACTTGAGGATGGGTGTTAGATTGAGATTATAGAGACCTTGTGTATAACCTATGAAAGGAAGGATCCCTATAATTTAGGGATCCGTACCTTATCAAATAACACATGATCTCCACCCAAAAATAGGATTCTAAATCTTATAAAACCATGTAACTAAGAAGAGTACAAAACAACAAGAAAAGAGTTCATACAAAAAATTCTTCTTCTATACCTGTTGACAATTTCAGCCTCCAATATCTAGTTTTTCAGTATCCATTGTGGTCTTTTGCAGCAGTGAGTTTTTTTAGGCTGTTGGTTCATAGTTAACAATATTATTCAAATGCTAATGCTAATAGATTTTTTTTGGTCTCAGAAACGCTTGCAAAAAGCTGTAGTCAAGTAGCTTCTTTAAAATGTGTTTATTAAGCTATTTTAAATGAATTTCAATACAGTCTATTTTTTTTTGTAAATGCTATTTTTTACTTTTCAGCATCCTTCACAAATACACCCCAAATTCTCAAATAATTAATCCCCTTTACTATATGCAGTGGCGGAACCAGGATCTTGAACAGGGACGGAAAAATTCCACTATAACTTGTCATTGTTTTAGCAATGGCGTGACCGCCCCCTCCCCTTACCCTGACTTAAAATGCTTCTTAAAAGTGCAACTAAGTTATGGGGGTTGACAATCCCCCTACATTGACGCATGACAACCACACTTCTCTCCACAAACTAGTAGATTCCAGACAACCAAATTGCCTTTCCATTGACCTCACATACTCTCTACTCAACCAACTCTCATAACCTCACACTCATTTTTTTTACATCCAACAGCTGGTGCCAAGCAAACACAAGCACAGTCAGTAAGAAGACATGATGGCCTTTGCAACCACCAGTCTTCATGGATCCACCAACTCCATTCCGCTTTCGCCTCTGCCAGGAACACCGGCCTACGGATGCCAGTAAACAGATTTCCTCTCAAGTCATCATTCCTTGCATTGTCTCTCTGCCTGTTGATGCCATCTCAGGAGACCACGATTCCGGTCATCATCGCAAGATTCTCCATGCGGGTCACGTCCAAGCAATCCTATATCTGCCGTGATTGCGGGTAATTTTTCATTGTTATTGTGGATCTAAATCCAAATATGTTAGAATGTATCTAACAAATACAATAACATATTCGTACCTTTGAGAGGAAGCGTAGTGGGAGCGTAGTATTCCGGCTGATTATGTCACGAACACGAATCGGGAGGCTACTAGAGTCCCCATGTAATCCACATACTCAAATCTCTTCTTCGAAGATGGTGAGATATCAATTCTAGAGAAATTGTTATGGGTTCTCAACACATGTGGATACTATAATTCATGTATGAAAATAGGTGCACAACGCAGCCTATTTATAGGAGCACCAAAAATACCTAATTAATTGGTCTTCAACTGTAATCAAGTACAATTAAATCAAAGAAAACATTTCCAACATTTCTTTGACCAACGGCTGCAACTCAACTACATAAGCCGCAATATAGTTTTTCAAATCACATGATACTTCATACGAGAAGTGAGTCTTGCGATCAAAAAGTAACTAGTAGGTCACAATCTAGCTAACATGACACTTTCAAAATAGCGATATCCCAATTTCTCTTCACATCACCGATAGTTATGTACCCCTTTAAGCTATACAATATTTGTTTACATACTTAATGTAACTGCTATGACAAATATGGTGAAGTTAGACAGATTGTTCCTTAGACACTAATGACCATCCGTATCAACTCAATTACTTTCCTAGAATGGTCCGCTGAACTGTATAGATCATAGCTCTTGGATGACATACTAAAGTAGCATAATCAAGCCTCAACTTCAAGCAATAACTCTAAGTTAAAGAGTAACATTTAAGTGGACAAACGTATGTCCGTGTAAACACACAATGACAATCAAAGGATTTATTTATCATTTTTACAATGATCGTTCTGTAGCACACACAGTATGATATGTGTGTCATGGCATGACTCCCACTTAGTTGGTCATGTCACGAACTTATGCTATGTGAATCATAGCCTTTGATAAATATCCTCTATATTCGACTTTAAAACTTTAATGTGAAAACTCAGTTATTTCACATTTGATTCACTTATAATTTCAAACCTACTGAAGCGACGGTACATAACATTTATCAGTCTCATCCTTTATCCCATGCAAGAATAAGGGTGATTACTCGTGTGATAGGGCCAATCATAAAACTTTGTGACTTTTATTATGCCTTATCAATTGATTACATATACCAAAGTATTGTTACAAAAACATGTCCTTATCATTTACAAGATGCGATCAAACCCTACGTAATCCTAGACTTATGACATGAGCTCTAAACACATTTCCATGAATGAGTTTGGTCATTGGATCAGTGATAATCTTGTAAGTAGGAATATACTTTATACTTATATCCACTTTGTTGGTAGCATCTTGAACAAAATGGTAACATTTCCGGATGAGCTTTATCTTTCCATGAAATTTTGGATACTTTTACTTGACTGGTCGAACGGTCGCTCCCACTAACCCTCTGGTTCGTGGAGCTTGTGGCCACATTTGTTAGGATACGAGGGCATGATTTTGAAATTTTCGAACACTTTCAAGTTCGAACGAACAACCAAAATCGAGCCCATAATATCGTGTAATTTGTGTTCTTGAGCAAGTGTTTAGCTTACTAACCTCGAATTGGCCGGATTTGGGACGAGCCCGAGCGAAACCTGAATAAAAATCGTGAATCATGGTAGTTCCCAAACCAGGAAACCTCTACCAAGAGCACTCTTTGGAGAACCAAAATCGGGCTACTAGACCCAGACGGGAACAACGCGACGAGAGTTCGACGGACTTCTCCTCAGATTTCTTCGCAACCTCTATTTTTGAGTTCTCGTAAAGTTCCGCGAAGAAGACAAAGTCTTCAAATCGCGTGACTTAAACTTGTATCAAATTGGGCTCTATTTTAATTGAGCCCATTTGACTTATAACTCGAGCCCAATTGCAACAAATTGCAATTAAATTGGGTTCGGGTCCCACCGAAACCCAATTCACTCTTGTCCGTGAAACCCGTCAATTACGTCCCACATAATTAATTCATAATATTTCAATTCGCCAAATGGAGTGACTCAGTAGGATCCATATCTAAATCGGTAATAAATTAATCTCATTAATTTATAAATCATAAGCGGCATCTAGCAATGCATTATGATCCGATTGAATATAGATAAATCTTGATCCTTTAATCCCATTTAGTATTAATTCTTTCATCACTTAATATATAATAATTAATGTCAAGCGTAGGGATGTGTCATCCTTAACCATTAATTACTTTCTTGATATTTTCAGTAGATAATTGTTAATATGTGACTATCCCATAATCAAAAATGCATTCGTAACAATTATTGCTGCATCAAGGGGGCCAGGGATATTAATAATCTCATCTAAAATGAGATAGACAAAAGTATTATCGTGATATTCCATAACTTTCAGCATGAATCGTGAATATTCGAGAAACTTACCTTTATAACCCCTCGGTCAAAAGAGGCGTTTGATGAACCCACGTAATACACATTCATCACCCAGATACCTTGTATTAATAATCTGTGAAACATGATCATACATTAATCCACATGTTTGTCGATATAGTCATCTAGTTGTTCCACCCACTCAATCCGTACTGTTAGGAGCCTGGAATTGTTAGAATTCCCGTTGGAGATTTCAAATTTTGAAAAGTTAGAGAGATTTCAAAGAAAAGTTCATAGAGGGAGAAAAGTCAAAAGTGTATAAACCGTACCTATTAATCATCTACGAATTACATTTATATTATACAAATAAAATACGAAAAGCACAATAGTATATCAAATCATTAATAGCCAATTCAAATCCTGGTTTTAGAATTTAAATTAACTCCACCGGAATTTGGTACCACAATATGTTGAATCATTTTCAGTAACTCCTCCTTACGAGATAGACTGAGAATTATCTGAGATGGTTACCTACATTTATTTTTTTTGACATTACGCATGATGAATGATCCACGTATTATGTAATGCCATTTAGGCCCTGTTTTGCGCGCAGCCTTCTTCTTCTTCATCTTCTTCTTCTTCTACTATTCTTCTGATTTTTAAGAGGG
>JAOWBN010243854.1:0-11935 GCA_028565015.1 Pinguicula moranensis | reverse complement strand
TCCAAGAGACCCTATCAACACATTCTCCAGATGAAGAGTACCTGAACCAGCTGGCCCAAGTTCAACGGCTTTCATTCAATGATCCTGAAGTTCAGAAACTATTTCATAAATTCTCTGTGAAGTTAGATGAGATAGAAAGAATCATCAATCAAAGAAACAAGAATACAAAACTCAAGAACAGAAATGGGGCTGGCATCCCACCATATGAATTGCTTTTACCATCTTCTACTGATGGTGTTACAGGCCGTGGAATTCCCAACAGTATCTCCATCTGAACAGGCAAGTCTTGTGCGTGTTTCAATTTTTTGAACAGCATTACATTGTGAAGTTAATTTACAGGAATAAGATATCTTTGAATTGCTTTTACTTGATCCAAAATATAACCTGTTCTGTCGTTGCTATTGATTATAGGATTTCTCATATTTCACAGACCTGTGCAATCTAACTTCCAGGAACTAACACAATATTCCACTCGCGTGACTGCTGGCTTAAATATGGCTTAATGATCAGAGTTACGTAGATATCCAAACGGATATGATGAATTCTGTATGGTTACAAAGGATGAGTCCAGAATAAAAACAGTAACAGAGAAACTAAGATTTGATTTCGTCCTAAGACAAAACACAGATTCAAGCCATGGATTTGATCTTCAAAGACTCGTCGTCACCCCCTGCATGTAATGGCTGCGAAGCTGTCATAAGCAAGGAGAAGAAGTTGAAACAAGAAGAATTTATAACTTGCATCTTCATTGAGGACGTTGGGAATCATTCTGAATCTTATGACAAGTTCTTGAAAGTTTCTGGATAGCAATGTGGCTGTAAAGCAGGAGGGGGAAAACACTTTAAGATCGTTACAATAGTCAACATGAAATGTAAACAACTCTGGGATGTGGATCAAGTGTGCCGCGTCAAGTGAACTACCACAAGCTCCAACTTCGAAGCTTCTCTTCCTTCCATACAAATCAAAGCCCATGTGTATCACCTTATAAACTAGTTCAGAGTAATGTAAATTCCAATGGCTGCTTTACCAACCTTACACTCATGAGACCTATTATTCACTTGCATTCCATACAAATCAAATCCCATGTCTTGTATCACCTTATAAACTAGTTCAGAGTAATGTAAATTCCAATGGCTGCTTTACCAACCTTCGAATTGCCAAGTGGAATCAGTAAGATGTTACAGGAAGAAACACGCGGCCTTCATTGCCCAACACACCACAGGCCGAATTCTAAGGAACTACCTGATTTCTTGTGAATACCCTTGAAGTGGACGGGATAGTGTAGATGCTTGATGTTAAAGAACACGTTACTCGTTCTTCCATAAGCTGGCCATCATGAGACAAAACAGAAAGAGAACCAACAGCGAGCAGGATAATAGCTAAACCCCAAAACTGAGTGCCAGAAATTAGTAAAATTGTCTAATGCCTTAATCTGACCACTGGGTCGTCAAAAGTAAGAAGCTTAACCAATCACTATCAATATAGAGAACTTAGAGATATCATAGCAATTTCACCAATACCTGGCCCCCCAACGTTCTGCAAAAGAAGTTCCTTCAGTCTATCAACAGCAGAATTCCAATTAAGCCTAAAATTTTATATGACTAATACTGTAGCTGTGCACTCGGTCAGAAAGACGACAAAATCAGCAGTCCATGGCACCAGAAATACAACTTCATCATTACTAATGACAAACAGCCCCAACACAGAACGCCATTTAAGAGATAAGAAGAAATCCATCTTCTTTATAAACTCCAATTTGCAAATAAGTTGTAGAGTGTAGAGAAAAGGTCACAATGTACCTCATGTAAGGAATGAGAAAAGATTCGTGGTTCTATAGAGGCCATATTGGGCAAGAGACCTCCTGGTACTGCTTGCTTAGTTACTGCACTGATATTTCAAGTGAATGTCATACAGCTTACGAACCACCCCAAAAATACAAATCACTCAGCAGAGAAAGATATATCCACTGTCCAGTGTTGGATAAAATGTTAGGCTAGGTAGTTTGCTAATTAAGAAATAGAAAGTGGACAAGTAAACAAAATTAGTAAATTAAATTCAGCTACATGGTGTGAGAAACAATCTGGAAGAACTGAATAAGATCCAGTCCAGATTAAATTGCAATGAAGCTATAACATCGAAACAAATGGAACAAGTGAAAAACGTGAGCATGGGTTCACCAATATACCACCTTCATTTTACCAAAAGAGCTTCATGGAACAGTTAACACTATCCTGACCAAGTAACATATATAGTTTACAACCTAATATCACCAAATTTTTGATAATTAATATATGAATTGGTTGCTGCTCATAGTACTCGCGAACTTGAAAAGTAAACAAAATGCAGACATGATTAAGAGATTTTGATAGCACAAGGCATGATCCATTTTTGCATAGCCATGCCAGAGAGGGACAGATAGCAGCAAATTCCTTATCTTCAGTCATCCGCTCAATCAACTTAAATATTTACCTCCATAACGCTACACAGTCAAATTCTTCGGCATGAAAAGCCAATAATGTCTCCTCCACTTTACATCACCATCTCTTGCAAAGACAATATAAGCATTAAAATTATAGCGCTAGTACAATAAACATAAAACAAACTGTTCTGGTATTAAAACTTAAATTGGAAGAAATTGTTTACAAGGTGATATTTCAAATATGTTACATACGAGATTAACCAAAAACAATCCCACATAGGAGTTGCCTAATCCCACACCTTTTCAGTCAAGAAGCATCTAGATGCATCCTTACTGCCAGCTATGCCAAGAGAACCGCTGCCCGCATGGTATTTGTTACAAAGTACAGGCTTGAAGCGTTCCACCTAGTTCATCAGATATGCCTGGTAAAAAGTAGCATGAAAGAATAGTCTGAGAGACAATGTTCCAAAGTTCCTTTGGGCTTCCTCACCTATGTCATGGTTTTATGACAGGTTTCTGAATCAATGGAAGTCAATATTTCGGAGACTATTGGCCAAATAAACCACAATTGCCCAACTCTCCTTGTAATTCTTTCCTTCTTTGCTCTTCTAATGGGTCAGGACTCTTCATCACTCTCCTTGTGCGTCTGCAATCAGCGGAAACAAATATTAAACAGAATAATTCCAAAACAAAATATCATTTAATGAGCTCAACGAAAGAATATAACACCTGTCTTGGGCGTGTTGCGCAGGAAAAGTAGGCATAAATTCCTTAGATTTTGGAAGTGGAACTTCACGGAACCATTCATGTCTCAGAGCCGCTTCAGCAGTTATTCGCTGCAAATTTTCATTTTTTTAATTAAGAACTCAAATTCTGGAATACCCTCCAGATAAGAATGAAATTAACACATTAGTTACATAGAATACCTTCTCTGGATCATAAGTAAGAAGCTTGTTCAAAAGATCAAATCCAGCATCAGAAAGTACAGGAGACCCAGTAAAAGAAGTAGCTGGAAATTTCTTACGCAGCATGTTGAACCTGAAATGAGTAAAGTCACAAATTAGAAGAAACAAGATATTCTAGTCAACTGACATTGTCACGAATGGAGGCAAGAAAGCCACACCAGAATCACCCAACGGGACTCCTGGGAAACATTAGCAAGAAGAAGAGAGAATAAATGTCGAGGTCTATTGATAAGAAATTGAGTATAAACAATATAATACTTACTTATGTTTGACGATGTTCACCTTGGCACCAGGAAGTTTAGAAAGTCCGGGCCAAATTGTCTCGCTGGGAGTACCAAGAATCTTGTATATCTGCAGCATTTCCAACAACGCCAAAAAGATTAGTTAAAAATATTTATAATTGGTCATTAAAAGCCAGAAGGAACAACTAACTAATGTGATATTGATGTGGGAGCAGGTACTTTACCTTGTCAAGCTGATCAAGCTCTGTCTTCCCATTGAAGAGTGGTTCTTTTGACAATAGCTCAGCCATAATGCATCCCAACGACCACATATCAATTGCTGTGGAATATTTCTTTGCTCCTAAAAGTAGTTCTGGTGCCCTGGAAAAGTTCACAAATATTAGCACAAGATGAATTATCAGTGCCAGAAAGAAGAGAGGTGCATGCAGAGGCACTAACCTGTACCACAAAGTAACCACCAAATGAGTATATGGTTTCAGAGGGCTTCCATATTGTCGCGCCAGACCAAAATCACAGATCTTTAATTCACCACGGTTATTTAAAAGCAAATTTGACGTTTTTAAGTCTCTGTGCAGGACCCAATTGTCATGGAGATACTTGGTACCCTCTAAGAGCTGAAGCATGAGACATTTGACTTCACTTTGACTAAATGGCTGTTTCATTGTCTCCATCAACGCTTTAAGATCATGTTCCATGTACTCCATGACCATAAAGATACTATCAAGACTGCTTCCAGTAACGACTTCTTTAACATCCACGATATAAGGATGATGAAATGAGAGGAGGATGTTTATTTCACGGAGGGAAGTTAGAGGAAATCCCTCTCTTTCTTTCTCCATCTTAACCTTCTTCAAAGCAACAATTTCCCCACTCTTCTTGTCCCTGGCTCTATAAACAACACCATATGTTCCTTCATCAATCTTATTGAGTCTCTCAAACTCATCAACACTTCGACAACCCTGAAGCATATTGAAGCTCCTTTGGGGAAGATGGGTTTTCTCCGGTGTGCCACAAGAACGAAGATCATCCTTAGATACCATGTCAGACGGGCCACCATCAGTGTCATCATAGTTGTCGTCATCTATATCCATGTACTCATCCCTATCATCTGCATCATGGTAGCTGTCTCTACTAGAAGACCTAACACGTTCATCCGAGCTAGATGGCCTCCCCTTTTCAGAACCCTCTCTTTTAACTTCCCCAATCCCAGGGCTAATTGATTTCCGATGGCCACCCGACTCAGAACCAGACTTCCTTTTCAGTACCCGATGGTCTTCATAATCAGATATCTCGCCTTCATCAGCTGGAGAGTCCGCATCATTCGCCCATCGAGATGATTTTATGGTCCGAGCTGGCACATCATCATCGTCATCATAGATTGCATCTCTTGCCTGACTTTTAGACACTGGTTCTTCTGAGCGAAGGGGCGAAGATGCTACATCATGGGATTCTGATAGGTAAGGTAAGGGGTCCGCTTTAGGATGTGATGCCTCTGGAACATGAACCTTGCTACCATCTGTCAATGAAGTCTGTATATCAGTATCAGAAATAGAGATAGAGTTGGGCATGTCAGCATAAGATTCAGCTGAAGGAGATTTGGATATCAGAACACTAGTTTCCACAACACTACTACTATTGACTGTCTGTTTGGCCTCCTTATCATCTCTATCCCAAATAATTGGAGAAAACTTCCGCTTTTTAATCCTTAAAGGTGTTAATTGGCTACCATTCTCTAAAACTTTGACTTCAGTCTCCTTGTTATCATGAGTTTCTGGATCAAAACCCCCGTCAGAACCATCACTAGACAGCTCCCCCGGCTCTCGATCAACAGGATGAACAATCATCCCACACCTAATTGGCACAGCACCATTTCTTCCACTCCTGCTGAAATTGGAGCGATCTGCACCATTTGTCACAACCCTTTCCTTGATATCCTTGTGTCTTAGCCTGTTCCTGTATTCAAGACCATCTCGACTGCGTCCCTGACCTGTCCCGTACTCATTGCTCACCTTCCGGATTTGATCAAATTCTCCTTCCGTACAGATTATTTCCTTCCTCGACATCCCGAAATCAGCCTCCCGCTCTCTGAATTCAATGTCTCTGTAGCCCCCATGCCTTCCAGCAGCCATAATATAAATACGACTTCGCACTTATATATGTATGCAGAGCAATGAAACCCTAGTTCTCACAAACCTCACCAAACAAGGGGCTTTTAAACGAAAACCCTAACTCTCAACTCCGAGACCCAATTTATCACAAATTCCAAATTTTAAAAAAATGGCGAAAACCCTAATAGTTTTTTTTTCTCAAATTCAATCGAAACTCAAAAAACAAATCCCACAGCTCAAATAACAACTCCAGAAACAGAAAACGTGTGAAAAAACAATCGCCTCTTTCCTACTTCTGAAGGAGAGGCAAAAGGAAGAATCAAACAAGAAACCCTCGTAAAAAACAACAGTGCTTTGGATCTATTACCGATTTCCCGCAGCCGCTCGTAAGGATTCACAAACGGAAGGTCTTACCCACGACAATAATTCTGGAGATAGCGTCGTATATAGAGGAAGCGCAGAGCTGCGAAGGTTGGCTCTAGAGAGGGCGACGAAGGAAGCAACGGAAAAGGCAAGCCAAATCGCGTACGCGGAGAATAATGATGATAAATCACTGTATATCGACAGCCGAGCCGCCCTATATAATTTTATATTAAATAAATAAAAGACATAATATAGATAAATTAAAACAAATATCCTAAGACTTAGACTTCAAGTCAAATTATACAGCACAAGTTTAACTAAAAAATAATTATATAGCACAAGTGTGCGTTCAAAAAGAAAATTAAAATTAAAATTAAAATTAAAAAATGAAATTGAAATTGAAATTATCTGTTGGAATATTCTCCCGTATCAGTTGAGCTAATTCTTTTTCCTTTATTTAAAATATAACAAACTAATGGGGCCTAAAATAATAATTTTGAAATTTTGAAAAAATTGAGAATTATGGACGCTATAATTTTTAGAAGATGTTGTTATACTATATCCAAAGGGCCAACCCGTTATTCTATGTGGGTCGGTTTAACCTAACTCGTATTTCAATGGGCCTGGTTAGATCCATTTTTTATTTTGGGCAGTTTGACATAGCCTAACTTATTTGGCTCGATTCGAATGTCTACCTCTAATTAAATCTTTGTTATTGTAAAAAGATGGATATAAATCATAATGGGTGACCCGGATCCAACTATGATATGGAGTTGAATGAAACACGGCCTGTTCGGTATATTTTACTAGAGCAACCGACAAGATCCATGAAAAACACCTTAACATAAATCGAGTAAAGCTTCGCCCTCTAGGCATAACCCTAATCTCTAGTCCTTGAATGTGGTCCCAAATAATTATTTATACAAGCTTTTCTAAGCTAAAAACTTTTTAGCTTATTCAAGCTACAAGCTATTTAGGAGAAGTTGCCTAAAATAATATATCCATTTGCCTTATTGAATAATGCATGAATATACCATATAATCTTCTACAAAAAAAAAACTGGTTTGAAACAATATTTTATTTTATTTTATTCCTAACGAATTTGCTATCAAACAACTTCTTCTAAAAGTTTTGAATTAAACTGCTACAAAACAGTTTTATAAAGTATACTTCTATAACTTGAACTGCTTTTACTATTTTTCACAATTTCTTTAATAATTATTTTTAAGATAATTCATTGAAATATACAAACCGCTTGCACACTCCCCATAATTGAACACGCTTTTACGTATTAGATACACTTTGGAAATAGCAACTTCACACAAATCCATCCCCTGCTACCAGCAGCAGGAGCAAGACGGCCATTTCAATGAGAAGTAAGATGGCAGATGCCCTGTTCTTCTTATATAATCTGCACGTTCAGAAGTTATAACAGCCTTCTCATTAAGCTTGGATTCGGCAGTGGCACGTTTCTCCTCCGCCACCCTACGAGCCGCCGCGAGTTTGTTCGTGCATTTCTCCTGCGCTCGAGCTTTCAACCTTTCAGCCTTCGCCTGAGAGACACATATGGATCAAAAACTGATCAAAACTTTGTCATTACAGTTATGGTTAAGTGTATTGTTGATATATGAAGTCTGATCAGATCCAGTTCACAGCTTTCGCCAGATTTTGGATAGTACTAGTGTAGAACGTGTTTCATTATTAGAGGGTCAATTACGTTATTTATTCTTATTGTACGTTGTATTCAAAAACATTACAATGAATAAAGAACTATAACCGTTGCGAAAGTAGCTAATTTGGATGAACCACGTAAATCTGTGCTTTTGTTTAATTTTTGCAATTTTGTTTGATCATGTGTGTTGTTCGATCCTAACCTGTATAACATAGGGTACGGAGAAAAGGGATACCTCGATTTTTCGCATCTCCATTTCTGCTTTCCTGATCTGATGATTCTCCCAAGCTTGAATCCTCACCTCTTCACGCTTGTACCTAAGAGTTTACAGAGAGCATTGATGTTTACTAGGCTATGTGTTCTTATCCGGAGTATGAATCTGAAACTCAATGCTAACATCATCAAATGAACACATGTTTGATCGATCAATACCGGTACTCGAACTCATGTCCTAATGAACACACACCATTACTATAAAGCATCGGTATGAAACATGTATGTGTGTATTGATCAGCTTACCTGGCCATATATTTGGCGCGTTCCGCCTCATCCCACGCTATAGCTCTAGCTTCCAGAGGATTCATCTTGTTCGGTTCCTCACAAGTCTTTCTTTCCGCATTTTTTTCACCACTAAACGCTTCTGTATTCCCATGTGCTCTGCTAGGCTCACCTTTCTCCTCAGCATGTGTATTCTCAACATCTGCTGCTCGGCCTCTAACCGGTGTAGATGATCCTGAAACACTGGGGCTTCTTGCAGCCGGAGTTCTACCGCGTATTGGAGTAGCCGTTCGTGATGGCTCCTGGCTAGCTATGGGTGTCATTTCAGTCCCCATATCCCTCACACAAACAGATCCCACCAACTTGGAATTGTGCACAGGTTTATTGATCCTCCATATTGGTTCTTCAGATTCAACATTCTTGGTTTCAACATCATACTGATAAACCACATTGGATCCGAGGACCCCTTTTTCGACATCCTCCTCTGTATTCGAATAGTCCCTCTTGGGTACCGGCATGATCAATCTCCGATCATCAGCATTGGAGTTTCGAGGGGAGGCTTTGGCCTGAATCTTCTCCCCTCTTGACAGATTCACCAGCCATTTCTGTGCATCATCCCATTTGGATGGAGTTGGTTTCCCTAAAGCTGTTCTATGGTGAGAAGCAGCAACACGGTTTGTGGACTTGTGAAACTCGAAATTCATACAACTCACAGCTGAAACCTCTTGTGTAGTAGTGTTGCTGCTGCTGCTGTTGTTCAAGCACTTCTTGTCCTCTATAGATCTCATCTTATTTCCCCTTACTTCACAAACACGTGAGCTCAGATATACAATACTTATATACACAAACCACTCTACCACTTGCTAGAATCACATCTTTCACTTTCTCAGTATATACTTGAGTCAAAACCAAAATGAACCCTAATCCCCAAAATCTACTCCATCAGAGCAACATCCAAAATACCCATAAGCAACTTCACAATTCATCCACAAAAAAAGAGTAAAATTTAGGCAATAGCTGTCAAGAATAACCCCATTGAAGCTCAGAAATCAGCACAAACTCAAACAACAAACAAAACTCCAACAAGTCCAGTTCACTAATATCCAATTAACAACAACAAGAATGAACAGAGAATAAATCAAACACCTTGTGGGCATTAGCCCATTGTATGCTCTTGGGGAGTAAAGCAAATGTTTCAGGGGAACAGAAACTCAGATAATGGTGCAGAGTTTGTTGTGGGTGGGGGGTGAAAGTTCAGATCCACATCTGCCGACTGGATGAAAAAACGATCTTTCCAACTCCAAATATAATGCTGTGCATCTGCATGGTGAAAAGTGGAGACAACAGTAGTAAAAAAATGGGATCTGTTGTTAAATTACTGTGGAACACTCAGAATCAGAAAATCCTGGCAAGGGTACAAACTTTATCCTGTTATAATATACTACTCTCCTAACTCACTGCGAATCTTGGGAAGAGAGTCAGAAACTACTATCGCTCTCACCCACAGTAGCCATTAACATATAGGAAGAAAAAAAAAGGCTTTGCTGGAGTACTGGAGTCTGTGTCATCATCTGTGTGCATAATGGAGAGTAATGTATGAAAGCACATCAAGTAAAAAAGTATAACAAGTATGGAAGTCACATACATATATATATAACTGATGTCAATCATCACATCCTATGTAAAGTTACAAATATTACAGACTAATATGTCATTGATGATTCTAATATTGTACGTTCCTTTTACACTTGTTCACATGTAGTTATGTTTTGCAAATTCGATGGTAGGGATAAAAACCAAGAAATGTCTATACATGTTTTTTTTTTAGCCCCGGGTATCCAACTACAGTCGTAATCGACTAATTTTGGGGGTCCTATGAAAAAAGCTCACAACCCACGGACTGGGCCAAACTTGAGCAGAGAGGTGGATATCCACCCGGGAGCGTGGCCCTGACGCATTGTTAATTTTCGATGGGGTGAGATTCGAACCCTTTAACCTTTGACAAGCCCGATTGTCTATACATGTTCTTTAATTTAAGTGTGTGAGTTCATACCATTTTCACAATTGTCAATGGCTTAAAATAGCAAAACATTCTAATTTTGTTTGACTTATTTTGGGAAAGGTTAGTGTTGAACAACCATTTTTGCGGATCCAGATATTTGACTAGGTGAAGACCGAATTTTTTAAAGGGGGCTAAAAAAAATGAGGGGGCATTATGCAAAATACACTTAAGTATTTAATAATTTAAATATAATTATATGTTGAATTTGAATTTTTATGAACTTGAAATGCATAAAGGTTCATTTTTCTACTATTTGAAAATTCAACTTCTATTTATGCCTAATTTTAAAGTCACATAACCGTCTGTATTTTGTATAAAACTAATATTTCAAATGTAGTCATTTGTATTACAAACACTTTTTAATCAAAAAATTTAATTATTTTATTAAGGGAGACGCTATTTACCTCAAAGAATTACAAATTATATAAATTAGTTTTGGCACCTATTTAGATCTGATACATGTTTGAGAATTTATAAATCAATTATCGAGACATTTATTTTATTGTACGTAGACGTCCATATCCAAAATAATACCTTTATATTTTTCAAGATTTTTTTCAGCCTATCCCCATAGGACTTGTTTTGTACCATTTATTTTTTTAAATTATTTTTCTCATTCTCTTTTCCAGATTATTTCAAAATCAATGTTTTAAAACTACATTTCTCCTTCTTATTCTCTTTTTTTTCTAGTCAGATTCTTATTTTTTCAGAAGTAGATAGGAGGTTATTTTTTTTCCACTTCTAATGGCAATTTTGTAAATAAATCAAAGTTATCATACCAAATTTAACTACAAATACTATTTAATCATCTTAAAAATTTTGATTGCAAACACTTTTTTCATTATTTTTTAATTTTTTTATAGTTTTAACAACACTAAAAAGTTACAAATTAAAAGAAGAAAGAGAATCAAAAATAGAAACGAAAAAAGAAGTAAAATGAGAAATGTACTATGGGTATAAAATAGGCCCTAAATAACATGGGACGGATTTGATTATACTTGTTTTATCATCAGAGGTGATTACAGTGCATCTTCAATATCAATTGATTCCTCTTTAGTATTTACTACCTTCGGTTCTATGAGTACATTAATTTTATTCAAATAATTATATTTCACAGAATATTGTCACCAGATCAACTACGCATGCTTTAAATTATACAATTTAGATTTTCTATAGCTAGTATAACTTTGATCGATTACTCTTTTTAATAAATTCTCATACTTAAATTACAGAAAATAGAAAATTAGTATACCATATGACTTATACCTCCAGTTTCTTTTCATAAAAAAATTATATAAATAGTGTTTTAGTCAAATTTTGTAAGATTACTAAATTTTAATTCAAATTTACTCATCGTATAAGATAATAAATGACATATTATAAATAAAAAAATATTATTTTATAAAAGCACATAGTTTATGATTAAGTTCATTGTTGTATATTATTTAAATCTTGGGTTATTTCTTCAACTTTGAGATTTTTTTGGAATTTTTAACATAATTTTTTTGAGATATATTCCCATAAATTACATTATTTCTATATTCGTCAGAGATTTTATTTCTTTTGTTGTTTAGGGGTGGAGGCGGGGTGTTTTAAGTGACAAAAA
>JAOWBN010243843.1:0-11936 GCA_028565015.1 Pinguicula moranensis | reverse complement strand
AATAGGGAATCCCAAAGTTTTCCTAAAATATTCCCAAAATCAGGTTTACTTTTCCCTGGACGCCAAACCCACCCCATATGTGTTTGCCCATATCCAAGTAATTACTTTGGTGTGCTCTAGGATCGAGTCCGTACAAGATGCAATTCCTTTAAATATGTAGGTGTTTCGTGCTTTCCAAATGTCCTAAACTAGACTGTACCAAATTGATTTCCAAACTTCATACCACTTCTTTCGATTGATGACACCTAAGTGAAGTATGTAGTGTTGCTGTGGTTTATTACTTCCCACTGATTCGTATCTAAGCCAGCTATATCATCTCTGCCACATTTGTATAAGTTGCTGCATTCGAAAAATGTGTGCATCAGAGTCTCTTCATGTTGGTGGCAAAAAGCGCACAGGTGTCGGTAGCTGAGCCGTGAGGTACTCCCCTGCTATATATCTTATCGAACATATCTATATGCTCTTGATTCAATCGCCACACAAATGCCTAAATGCATCTCGAGGAGACTTTACCCCAACTTGCAGCGAATCCTTCTTGCAAGGTATAACCCATAAAGTGTGCCAATATGTCATTTTCATCGTGTATACTATCTATCCTTGTCCGGCTGCCATCTCCAGCTGTCCACTACGTCCTCTGTGATCTCTACACCTGCAATAAGAGTTTTTAGAACTGGTATTAATAATAATTCATATGCGTATAATGGTCTACGCCAGTGCCATAGTCACACAAGCTCCTCGCTCTTCGAACATATTTTCTCTGCTACCGTTGCCTATTTATCTGAGGCAATCGAGTATAACCGATCTGATATTTCCGCTGGACATCCTAGGATAGTCCACATGGAGTGCCATAATTTAGTATCCTTTTCATTCCCTATTTTTCTCATCACATTATTGTGAAACCAATAGGAGGAGCATACTAACTTATTGAGATCCTTCCACCATCTAGATGCTCGGTTGGCAGCTAATATCACTGTCCAATCCCTATGCATTCCTTTTGGTTAAAGATATAATGACTGAATGCTTTTGCTAAATAGGCTTTCAGTATCTCAAATGATTTTTCAGAGCTATTTACCTAATAGGGCTATATTGAATAGTTCTAGATTTTTTTATGCCTAGTCCTCCATTATTTATTTCTTGACATATATTATCCTATTTTATCCAATGTATAGGTTTATTTTTAGGCTTAACCCCTCCTCCCCATAGGAATTTGGATTGCATTATGCGTATAATTTTTAGTACTTCCTTTGGTGCTTTAAATGCTGATAAATAGTATGTTGCTAAACCTGTAAGAGTTGATTGACTTAATGAGGGTTATCCTACCTCTAAAGGCAAGATATACATTTTCTCAACTCTTAATTCTTTTTGTTATTCTTTCTATCATTGGTTACCATCTTGCTTTTTTCCTGGGTTTGCCCCTAACGGTAGATCAAGATACACTTAAGGAAGCTTAGCTGTCAAACAATTTAGTTTCTCAGCATAGGTTTGTAGCTCCAAGCTTGGTATATTTACCCCATTAGACAACTTTTGAAAAAGTTAATTTTTAATCCTGAAGTCATTTAAAATAACCTCAAGATGCGGTTCATAGTATGTACACTTTCCTCATCTCCTTTACAGAAGAGTAGTGCATTATCTGCACACTGTATGTGAGATGTTGGTAGTTTTAATTTCCCCAGATGTAGTGGCTTCCATTTGTTTATGTTAGTTGCTCTTTTAATCATTAGATGAACTCCTTCTATTACTATTAGAAACAAGAAAGAGGACAGAGGGTCTCCCTGTCTTAGTCATCTTTGCAATGCGAATTCTCCAGATGGGTTGCCATTAACCAATACTATAGCAGTAACTGAAGTGATGCATTCTTGGATCCATTTTATCCATTTTTCACAAAAATCAAATTTTTTTAGCATTCTCAATAGATATCCTCAATCTACCGAATCGAATATTTTTTCAAAATCCACTTTAAAGAGTATCGCCTTCCTCTTGTTTCTTTTTTCCTCTTCAATTATCTCATTAGCAATTACCACTCCTTCCGTGATTTGTCTACCTTTAATAAATCTCATCTGATATGGAGAGATAATTTTAGGTATCACCATACTCAGTCTGTTTGCTAGAATTTTGTGTGCGCTTCCTACCAATGATATGGGCTAGAAGTGTTCAATTCTTTCTGGACTCCCTATCTTTGGCGTGCAACACAATTTGTATAAAATTAATTCCTTTTATTAATTTAATATTTTCATGAAATTGTTGTATATATTCAATAAATTTTATTTTATCATTTTTCAATGTCGTTTTAAAAAGTGGAAATTAAATCCATCAAGTCCTGGACTCTTATTTGAAACATATGTCCACACTGTTGCTTTAATTTCCTCCTCTGTGAATGACTTTAATAAAATTGTCATTATCCTCCTCATTAAGTCTATTTGGGGCCATAGTCGCTAAATCTATCGTGTCTTGATAATCCGTAGAATAATGTTTTTGAAAGTGCTTTTTAATTTCATTTTTAACTTCATTCACATTTTTCGTCCAAGTCTCGTTTATATTCAACCCTCTTAATTCATTTCGTTGCCGATGTTTTTTTAATTCACGCGTGGTATAATTTTGTATTTTCTTCTCCTTCTTTTAGCCATATTGTTCTTGATTTTTGGTATAAAATTCTATGTTTCCATCTAAGTAGAATTTGAAGGTCCTTTTTGTCTTCTTTATTTTGCATTACTTCCACTTAATTCTTGTGTTTCTGCTTTATCTTCCCATTTCGATATTGCTCGTTGCTTAGTTTTTATGCTATTCCCTACGTGTCCAAAAACTTATTCCAAAACTTTAAGGTGTTCATCAGGTTCCTAATTTTTATCTTCAAATTATAACCACGTCTCCCGGGGTACCCATCATTTTTTCCCATGTTGTTTTGATGAAAGTTTTAAATTCTTTATGCTCATTCTAGCAATTTAGAGTTTGAAATGTGGTGTTGTCCCCAATCGATCACTTCTTGCTTAAGCATTAGTGGTCTATTATCTAAAGTTTGCTTTTGCATTGCCATCTGAGGTAGATTTGGGCATGCAAGTATCCACTATGGGCAGAGTAGGAATCTATCTAGCTGACTGACTGAAGTATATCACTCATTTGTCCTTGTGAAGTGACGTCTTTGTAGTGGCATATCCACTAGATTTGTTTGCCTCACAAACTGATCAAACTCCTTCATTTCGTTTGTAGGGCTATATAGTAAAGGCTTCCTCTCATCTACATTTCTAATTTCATTGAAATCCCCATATAGAGACCATAGTCCATTCAGGGCTTGTCGTAGCAGTGTTAGAATTTTCACCCATAGTTGTTTTATTCGCTCCCCCCAACCCAGTTACGACCAGCATACCATGGGCTTCCCAACTATTTTTTATTTAAAAAATTCTCGGGTCCCAGATACATCCTAATTTTCCCACGGCATGCTTGGCTCTCCATTCAAATCTATTAGCTGGCCAGATTTCACTATAGTACACAGAGCTTAGTGAATCCGATTTTGATTCTTCTATGAATATCATTTGAATTCTTTTTTTCCAAATCATTTTTTTAATATCTATTCTTTTTTGCCTATCCCTTAAGCCTCTTACATTGTAGGTTGTGATAAGCATCTAACTTTCCTTTTCAAATTCACTATCTACCTCTGTTTGTGTATTTTTTTCATTGCTTCAATATTGTTTTGGTTTCATGCTTCTAGTTGATTAACTATAATTAGAAGCTCTTCTATAGGTGCATTTGATTGCATTTTTATCTCATGCCCTAATTCTACTATTTTTTGTGCTTTCTTCTTTACTTTAATCCATTCATCATATTTTGAATTTAAGCAAGCAACATCTCTAACTAGTGCATTATATGAAGATTTCTTAGCTATTTTTGCAGCTATTTTCTGTTCTCTTCTAATGGCTTCTTTTTTCGGTGTGCTTGCCATATCTCTATAGTATCCCTCTGTCTTATTTAGTTATTCTCTTTGTAGTACCTAATTCTTTGCCAATGTAAGTTTCTTTTTCCTTTCTTTTTGTTTTTTCCTACTTGTTCGTTTCCCAGCACTATAATAGGATTGTTAGTCTTTAAAAAATCTTTTGTATTTTACTTCCTGTGGGCCTTCAGCTTTCTATCCAGAATTTTCATCCCTCAGCCCAGTTCCTGCAGGCCCCCTTTCCATTTGTTTTGCCCCTTCATTTGTTCCTTGTTTTTGGGCTTAAAAAAGTCCGAATTTCTCACATGGCGTAATAGGAGCCCAGGAATACTGTGATATATATCTCGTTGGTTGAGCCCATTTCTATTAAGTTTTTGCTCTGAGTCCAGCAATCACGATCTTCTTTCTACATTTTCTTGGGCTCCCTGCCGGGTTTTTTGCATGTCCTCTGCGCATCGTGTGCCATTGCTGCCAGAGTCTCTGTTCCCCACTCCTTTCCAAGTGGCACGCCGGGCTAGTCGATCGTCCCCGCTATCTTGAGGTCTTCGGAATCAATTCTGGGAAATCTTCACCAATTAATGATGCATTTCCTTTCAATTGCCGCACAATTGCAGTTCTAATCTTCCATTCTTTAGGTGGCGCTTGTAGAATTTCTTCTTGAACTATTAATTTAAGTGTTTCCTCACAATTTCAACCTCAATCAACTTTGAAATCCTTTCTAGGGAATCAATTAGAACCAATCCTCAATCAAAATATTCAGCGCTGATTGGATAGGTACACCCTTCACTGTCATGGTATTGAGGAATTACTATCCTATGCAGAGATGATTGAACGATACTTCCAAGAACCAACTGCTAATTGTACAAAATCCGTTATTTTTACGAAAGGAATAGTGAACCAATGGCCTAGAAAAGATCCTTCAGAATTTGATCATAAGGTGACCGATGAGAGAGATGGTGAGGATGAGATTGAGGAGAGTGATCCAAGCACCCTTAGCCTAGTCGTGATCGACAAGATTGTGGACATCGAGTTGGCCTATTCAAGAAGGGAGAAAGTTGTATCACAGGAGGTTTCCTTTATTGTTGAGAAACCAAAATAAGATTTGAGTTCTCCAGCTGACATCATGGTAGTCCCTATAACTGATTCGTCACTTGAGAAAAATAGGAGAAAGGGTCCAAGTTTTCTTTGCCGAGCGGAGCCGCCTAAATCAGATCACCCTATTCGATTTTTACCAGGACCCGCTACGGGTTTGAATGTAGTGCAATCATGATGGGATTAGACGAGGAAATTTTCAAGGAACATCTTACCTTGATAGTGCACCATTGGTCGTTGTGAGAGTAATTTCTGGTTCAACGTTGGAGCAAGATAGTTCTGAAGATGAACCATCTTTCAGGTTTGCAATGAATTTGTGTCATGTTTTGAGCATTATTTATGTGAATAGTCCTTATCAATAATTGGAGAAGGCCAATTGCAAAATAAAAATTTGTTGGCGAATTTGTTTTTAAGAAATGGGGATTGATACAATCTTCAATAGGAATTTCGATTTTGCTACCAGGTTATGTAGAGTATTTTAATTCACATGAAGATTTGGATTCGAGGACGAATCCTACCCAGGAAGAAGGGGATGATGTATGTTGGAGGCCCGAGATGAATTTGGATTCTTTCATGGTTTAAAGTAATCGAACCATGTGCTGTGAATTACAGCAAAGCGCAATTTCATGGTTTCTTCCAAACGGATACCCAAACTTCGTTGCTCGGTTTGCAAATTTAACTAGTGTAAGAGAACTCATTGTGCATCTTCCTGTCCAAAGGATATCCAATTTGAACGGTCCGATCGTGAGATATAGATTTTGGACCATATTGCTCTTGTTCATTCACGATCTGCTATTTGCAACACTGCCCAACCTCAATTTTTTTGGCGATCAGAGGTCTCAACAAATTCCGATCGAACTGAAATTTTACCCAGTGATAGAGGACTTATCAATCCATATTTTGACAAAAGGATATCGATTCCTAATGGTCCGATTGTGGGATAATATTTTTGAAACATACTATTCTCAAACTGAAAGTTGACATGCAAGTTATTGAGATCAGATCGAGCATATGGGATGTTACGCGTGTGGGAGGTCACGACACCTGATAGAAGATGCCAAGATGGATTTACATTTTCCTTCTTATGTCTTTTAATTAAATTAGACCATTGGTTGGTGAGAATTTTGAATTTTATCTAATTATGTAATTTTCTACTTTTTAGGACTTAAATTAGGGTTGACTTTTTAAGAAGTTTCCAATTCTTTTAGGATTTTAATTAGTCAAGACTCCAACTACACTAGGAGACTTTTGGCCCGTTGTAAGCCTATTTAAAGGCAACAATTTAGTTTTTTAGGGATATACGATTTTTTATTAATGTTATGAACTTGAGAGGAATCTCTTTGTTTCTTTAAATTCATATTTTAAAGATAATTAAGTTGCATGCATCCTAGAGTTCATGTAAAGGCTGATTCTATGATTTTTATGTTTATCATATAGTAGATCCTTTGGTAGGCATTTGATCAATTCTTTGGTTAATATTCGTTTCTAGCGTAGTAGTTGATTAGGGGTTGATGTTCCATGCTTTCATTGGGTTTCTACGGCATAACATTAATTTCTTCCATTTTCTTTCTTTTCCTCCTATTTCGTGTAACTTTTTGTTGGGTTACACAATCTATCCTTTTATTTTTGTTAATTTTGAAATTTGCTTGATTCGTGTGTTTCTTTTGATACAAAAATAAGTTTCCAACTCCACGTTTACATTTCGCGAGCAAAACTTCACATCGTTGAGTCATCAGTTAGCAACCTTGATTTCATTTCCTCATTTTGCAGGATTAGGATTATTACTCTTCCTTACATTGTAGAGATTGTAACCTCACCGTAGCCTGCTGCCTTCAGTGTTTTCTACACTTTGCCGAATCCTTCGGACAACTTCAGCTCTGCCACTAGGCATTTTCTCAACTAGAGAGCTTCCTCCGGTCTAGGTATATATTTCATCTTTATTGGTTTTTCCCCTGAAAGGCTTGTTGAAGCTTGCTGATTCATAATCCTGTTGATTTTATGTTTCATGCGCCTCTTTGTCATCTACTCTCCTTTGAGGCATTGTTGGTCTCAAATAACTTCTATTTTATTATAAAAACATAATTTTGTAGTTAAGTTGGTTCATATCAGCTTTAGACAGTGTTAGATTTTGATTTTTGATTGTTTGCAATATTTGTTTCAACTTCTATTTAGTTTGTTAAAAAGCCCAAAAGCAAAAAGCTTGGGGGGAGGTTCTTTAGACTTTCTCCACTCAAATTTGCTTAAGCATTTGCAAATACTACCGATGAATCAAGAATTAACTCTAATCATAATATCGCGTAAAGACGATGATTAATATCGAATAAACTCTCAATTCCTATGTGCAACCCGGGAAGTTTAGTTATATTTGAATAAATATACAAGATACAACAACATTGTTGCTCTTCGAGTTGTCCCCCAGTTCCTGTTCAATCCTTCTATTTATAGGTGACCTCGGTTGAGGCTATCTTTGTATTTTCTCCCTTTAGGCAAATTGGGCAAGTGAAGGGTGGTATTGTGTCGTCGTATTAGATATATAAGATATGAATCTTATTGTTGTGTTGATCCTTTCGAGGTGTCATGGCAAAGGACTATCACCGGAAAAATGGTTGTTCAGGAGTAAAAATTTGAGAAGAGGCATAAATTAAAATGCCTTTGAATTGAATTGATTGTCAAATAATTACAAAAGCAGACCCATTTATGCACATGCCCAATCATGAATCTATACAACTAATCCGTACAATTACAAAAAAAATGCGCCTTTTCTTAAATGTGAAAATACGATTGTCTCCTCCAGGTAAGTGATCACCTGTTCTACTGAGTCGGCTGGTGGAGATGCACTTTTGGCTGAACTCTGGCAAGTTGCTTTGGTAGAGCTTGTGGCTGAGCAACCAGTCTCAACATCCACTTACAAGGTGGAGCTAGGAGTGCAAGTCCCAAGCCCAACTTGGCAACAAATCGAGAGAACAATGAAAGGAAAACAGACTTGGTAAATACAGTGACCAGTTGATGTGTTGTTGGAAGATGGATTGGTTGGATGAAACCTTTGGCATATTGATCATGGACCAGATGACATCCAATTTTATTGTGTTTCATGCACTCATGGAACACAGGTTTGCCAGTAAGATGAATAACAATTTTATTATCACAATGCATGGGGATTGGTTGAGCCATTTAAAAAATAAGTCAATAAGGATGTAAACAATACAAAGAAACTCACATACCGTGGAAACAAGACTATGATATTCTCCCTCTGCTGAGGATCTGTTGTGGTTTGTTTCTTAGTCATCCAGGATACGGGAGCAACACCATGTTGAATGTAGAAACCAGTGCGGGAACTGCGAGAGTCAGGGCAAGAAGCCCAATCTACATTAGATAAAGTAGTGAGGTGTAGACTATTCTTTGAAGGGAAAAATAGTCCCAAAGTTGAGCTGCCCTTTAGGTATTCTACCACTTGAAGACCATCATCCCAATATATGGTATAGGGAGCTTGCACAAACTAATTCAATTGTTGAACGACATAACTGAAATCCAATATACAATGTTCCCACAAGGCAAGCGTGACGAGTTGCCTGCATTTGGTAAAAGTAAGGAAGGATCATCTTAGATGAATTTGATGCCCAAAGGCAGCGGTGTAAAAGCAATTTTGGGATATTTAATCTAACATAAACAATGAAGTACAATATAAATTGTCTCCGTGTGACATAGAGCCCAATAGAATACCAAATCAACTCCAATCCCAAATAGTAACTAGCTATTCCAAAGTAGTTAATATTGAGTTGATTGTGAAGGAAACTTTTGACCTTGTTAGATTCAAACCCGGAGTCCCCATCAACCAACACATCATCCCCATAGACCAACAATACAATGAATGAAGTAGCAATGCGCATGAGAAAGACTTAATAATAATGTGCAGACTGTATTAAGCCATGGTTAAGAAAATGATGAGAGAGTCCTTTGTTTCATTGGTGGGAATCTTGCTTCAAACTATATTAACATGGAGAAAAGCGTTATTGATACCCTGAACAGACAAACCTGGTCAGGGGATCCTTTCTCATAGCTCAGAGGCAAGTCCATGTAAATCTCTTGATCCAAGTGGCCATGGAGAAAAGCGTAATTGATACCAATCCAAAAAATAGACCACTACTTTTGTACTGCCATTGCCAAGAGTTAAGCAGACTGTACCAGTCTTTTCTACATCAGAAAAGTTGCCTGATTAACCCAAAACCCCCATTTAGTTCAATTATTGGCTACCAACCGAGCCTTGTACATAGAAATGCTACCATCCAGGTTCAGTTTTGTCTTGTAAACCAACTTATAGACAATGAATTTATTGTTAGATGGCACTGTAGTGAGAATCCAAGTTTGATTAGCCTTCAAGGTTTCAATTTCGGTTTGCATGTATGCTTGGGAGTATTGTCTAGGTTAAGGTGGCAAGAAGCCATAAGATATTAAGCAAGTATTGGCATGAACCAAGGTAGAAGAAGAGGCATTTTGTAAGGTTGATTCCATGATATAGTATGAGTGCGAGACAAAATGCTTTTTGGCTCAAAGGCTATGGCGCTAGGGAACAATTGTAACAGGATAGGGGCTTGGGATGGATAAAAAGATGGTGTCGAGGAACACAATAAAAAGTACTGCATAAAGGTATATGACAACTCGAAACTAGTAATAATGGAAACCTTAAATAGAAATGATGGTCGTGTTGCCATTACGGAAGACATGTGGATCTCTTCATGGAAGAAAGGATATATGTCCATCACTGCACACTTTATCAACAACAATTTGAACTTAACAAAGTCGAATTATCAAGTATTGTATTGTTTTCCCGTTTAATATATTTTAACCTCAAAGATATTTGTTTTACAAATGCTTAAAACTTGTAGGTTTATCTATGTGTTGTACCTTGTTCGTACACTGCCGAGGTTTTCTATGAAATTTTATTCAACGGCTTGCTAGAATATAATCTGGATACAAAATTATACACTATCATAGTGGATAATTGTTCTACTAATGATGCTATGATGGTGTTATTGTTGGATGAACTTCAAAATTTGCATACAGAGTTCTTCTAGCTAAAGAGAGTATGATCTATATGCGGTGTGAGGCGCATATTCTAAAGTTGATTGTGAAGGAAGGTCTCAAGCATATTCTAAAGTTGTACATGGAGATGAGTTGGTAGTTTGATCGATTTTGTAAATGGAGGTAATGGGTCCGAATCCATCATGTTGACGTTTTGTTTCTATTTATTTTTTTGGGGATGTGGGTTCGAACACTGTTGGATGCTTATGAATGTGTACATGCTTACCACTACACTAAACAGCAACAATGAGTTTTACACAATTCTAATAAATATCTACATGCATTTATGAATTAAAAATAAAAAAAAATTGAAAATCTATAAGATTCGAAACCTATTCATTGCATACGAATTTGAATATGTTGAGAATTTGAATATGTTGACTGCTACAATACATTAAAATAATGAGATTTTATTAATTCTAATAAATTAGTCTTTGTTTCGGATATAATTTTTTTAACATTAAATAATATAATTATTTTTGGTACAAAATTATGGTTGTCTTTGTATCAAACGATCATAGTAACTTCGAAACGTACAAACCCGATTGGGCCCAATCCTTACGGATATTAAAATACAAATTTTATATTTTAAAATATAATTTTTTTATTAATATTGATATTAAAATAGTTGACCAAACTATATTCAATATGAACCGACCCACTCTGTTCAAACAGCAAAAAATTGACCCCCCTTCACTCAATTTTTTGGCTCCGTCCTTCCCTGGTCTCAAGGTTATTGAAGAAATGATTGAAAAAGTGTACTGCAGTGTAGCTTATTTGGTAAGTACACCATGAAGATGGGAGTTGTTTGAGGATACAATTCGTCAAGTGAAGGTTTCACTAGGTAAGAAGCTCGTACTTGATTGTAAGACCCATTAGATTTCACCTAACCTAATGCTATAGATTGCATTGGAGTACAAATTTGTAGTTGCTAGATTGGTGCACCAAGAGCAAAAGTTTACATGTGCACCCAGTGAGCATGGTTCAGGATTTTTTGAGAGGTGAAGAATTTTTGTAATGGAACTAATGCTTTCTATGATACAAAATATCTTACTACAAACTTATTTATTCTGATCATTTCTGAGATTTTGAAAGCTTTGAGATGATGTCGTACCTCTAGTATTTATGTGATTCGGCCGATACGATAGAATCTATTTTTCTATCAAATCTGTAAACATCCTCTATCGAAAGATAAAAAAAAAGTAACCTACTCCATCCCCAGTTCTTTCTCTGCTCGTGGGATAGGAATGAATGAAGCAAGATTTTTTTCCAATACTGCAGTGGTTGAATCACTATCTGGTGCTTCTTTATGTTTGCAAGAAAAGAAGGGGCTGCTACTCTTACAGATGCTATTGAATCCGGTCCTATGTTTGCAATTGAATCAGAATATGCCCGAACTCTTTTCAGGACAAATGCATAGGTATCAAACCTTGGAGATCGAAACAGATGAGGAAAAATTCAAAATTCATGTAGTGGAAGAGCAAGGAACATTTAAAGCTCCTTTTAGATGAAAAATCCCAAGCAAAATATGGCAAAAACAGGACAGAAATTCAAGGACCTCGGAGGAAGAATGGCCAACGCTAACCAAAGGAAACCTTACCACGGGAAATACGGTCACGAAAAATGATACTCTTGGTGGATCCTGTTAGAATATATCCCACACGGGTTATGTACAAGCATATTAATCAACTTATAAGAGAATGTGGACTACAATAAATCACCTTGGTACTAAGGTTTTTATGAGAGTAGCTTACATTCAATTGTAAGTTGGCCCATATGCGTACTCGTATCCAGGGCCCTAACCCATTTACTGTTGGGATGGGTCCGGGCCCATTTACTGTTG
>JAOWBN010243832.1:0-11936 GCA_028565015.1 Pinguicula moranensis | reverse complement strand
TGGAGTCATATAGCCTCACTTAACAACCAGCCCTTAACAATCCCTGACAAGCACGATTAACGCGGATATTTTTTGAAATCGGGGTAATTATGATAATCCAGGATTTTGATTATCATAATTTAATTATTAACACATAGCTAATAATTTTTTTCATTAATTTTATTAGTTCGAAACATATTCTCTAATAAAATTAATCCCTAATTCACGTAATGAATATAAAACATGCTTTGGAATTAAATTGCACTTAACAAATAAAAATAATTCATAATTTATGCATGCTATAAATTAAATTGCACTAAGCAAAATAAATTTAATCTTTAATTTTGCATATTAATTTAATTGCACAAAGCAAATAAATAATTTTAATTCTTAATTATGCATACTAAGAATATAATTTTAATTGCACAAAGCAAATAAATAATTTCTAATTAAATTGCACTAAGCAAAATAATTTTAATTCTTATTTATGCATATTAAGAATAGAAATTTAATTAAAATTCTGATACCAAGCCCAGCCAAACAAATCAGCGGCCCAATTAAAAAAAAACTTTGGCCCAAATTGAAATTATCAGCCCAAACTCGCGCTGCCATTTTGTCCCGCTCAACAAAACAACGGCCCAATCATTTTAATACAAATGGGCCCATTAAAACGCGACCCAATATTAAGCCTATTCCATTTAATATAAAAGGCTTAAATTTTTGTCACTGCTTCATTTGAAACCCTTGGCCGAAAATGAAATTCTCTCGTTCTCTCCACCTCTCGCCAGGCGAAAAACTTTGGCTCCATGACGGCGCGCCGTAGCGAACTTGCTTCGCACGGTGCCGCCGTCCAGATTTTTGTCCGTCCTGTGCCTTTTTTTCGACTCTCGTCGTTCCGCCGTGTTTTAACCCGAGTGATGAGGTAACGTAGCTCGCCGCCACGCTTTCTTCCCAGATTCGCCCGTCACCGTCGAGAATGCGGTCGTTCTCAAACGATCGCGATGTTTCTCGACGATTTCTTTTACTTCGGTCGGTGGCGTGTGACGAACACGCGTCGCCCGAAGTGTCGGAAAATGCTGGATCTGGTCTATATCCGTAGATCTAGGCTGAGGGGGGTGGTCGGAGCATGCTTATGCGCTCAAACGCGCAGCGGTAGGTGGCGCGTAACACACACGCGCCGCCCCGCACTCTCTGATGTGCGTAAAATTACAGCAATGACGGCAGAAAATAGCCTGTGCAATGGATGCAGGCAAAAAATGGCGGAAAAACCAGTTGTTTCGACGCAAACGCGCCGATCCGACGATCTGGTCGGCTGGAGCTTCACGCACTGGCACGTGACGTACACGCACCGCCGTGAGCGGTGGTCGGCGTACGGTGGCCGACGGCGGACGGGACTTCTCTGGCAGTTTCAAAAAATCGATTACAAAAATTGATTTTGAATAAATAATACCGGAAATCTAAACAAGAACCGGAATTATAACGGATTTAAAAATAATCGAACGAATCGAATATAATCCGATCCGGAACTCGCTCTGATACCACTGTAATTCAATCACTAGAATAGATCTAATATTGGATATAATTGTAACAAATCATAACAACGAAATGTTACCTGTTGCGGAAGCGTGATAGGATCTAGTGTCTGGATAACGAGCCTACTAGAGTCTCGTTAGGTTTCCACGAATCATGTCTACGCCTCGTTGGTGACTAGGCAGACAGAGAAATCTCGTATATTTCTTTCTATTCGTTTTATGGAATGAATAAGCATGTAGCCTATTTATAGTAGTGGAAGAACAATTCAAGTAGGACTTTACTACTTGTACTCTGGAAATAACGGCTGTATAAAATATTATTAAAATTATATGCACGTTTTTCTCACAATAGCGAAGTTCATGATTATGTTATCAAGCTCAGAATTGTGTAACCGGGTGTGCCGGACAAAGTTTTTTTTTTTTTTGGTAAGTAATTGTAACACAGGGGTCCCCTGATCGGTTTCTCGAAGACCCTAAACCAGGAAACTATCGCCTGTCAACCACCCACTTCGGTTTCCTTCGGGCCCACTGGGCCCTCCGACTAATCCAGATATCTTTCACAAAGTTGGCGACCAGGGAGATTCGAACTCTCGACCTCACGAGGCAAGCCATGTGTGCCAGGGTCGTCCTACCACTGGACCAACTTGTTCGGATCCATTATGATCCCAACTCACATATGACATACCTACCTTTAAATGAAGCCTGACTCACACGCCTACTTCTACTAGCCTATACACATCTCAGACATGGAGAATCGGAGAAAGTTATTTTTAAGACCCTTGCAATTCAACTTCGAAAATCGTAAACGGTTCATCAATTATCAAAATCACTTGTTCGGGAGGTAAAATGATGTCACTCAACTCAGAAAAATGATGTAGCTCAAGAATTATAGGAGCAAGAAATACAAAAAAGGTGGAGCCCGGTGATTATTACCAATCTCAGGTGTTAAACACCAATCCAAACTGTTCATTCACATGGACCCCACTTTTTTTGTATTTGTTGTGCCTATAATTCCTGCGATATATCAGTTCTCCTCAATTCAGCCATCTCAAAAAAATAAAAAGTTGATGTCAATCAAAACGTTGAGCTCTCGCAAAAACTTGCAACCTGCGCTACTTTGCGTCCACTACCAAACATGCTCTCTAAAGGATGAGAGAACAATGATACGTTAAAGATCAACAATAGAGACGAATTATTGTCACCAGAGAAGTTCTTTGCAGCTAGTAGTATTCGCAGACCGAAGAAACTCAAGGTCGAGGACGCCTATTTTTGTTATATACGTGTTCAATTCTCAGAACCAGCCTCCTTATTTGCATTGCGCTTGCAGTTTTCAAAATCTTTGATCAGCTGGGCGCATTTCCCGAAGTCCACTACATGTCCTTAAAGCAGTTAAAGAATGCATCTTTCTAGCCCAAGCATGGCGGCATAGGCTTGCGAGTAGGAAGCTTAAACTCCTTATCGTGGAGCTCCTTGTACAGCATAAATGGCATCTATCTCAGGATCTGCTGGTTTGTGTGGAGTTGTGGGGGAGTATAAAGGAGGGTGAAGAGGTCATACACCTAAAAGTGGACTTTGGAGTTTCTTTGAATCTCAGTTTGATTTATGCCCTGTTGACCATGATTTTGATCCTCACACTGTGCCCGATCTTAGACCCATCAGAGGACATACGGGTGCCCATGGCTATGTCATTCTCCCAACCCATGTTTCACCAAAAGAGCACAACACATCTTCTGCAGCAAAAGTCAAACAAGGAAATTATGCCAAAGAAGACAAAACACAAGATTGTCTAGATTCCAACGAATACAAATCACAAGATCTCCGAGATTTGTAAACATCAATATATTTCAGTCTATAAAAACTCATGTGTAGCAATGTAAAAAAGCAAGCAAGAAAGCATTACCAATGAAGTTCATTCACTATCAACCTCCTTAGCTTTCATTGCTCACAAGCACACAAACCTACTTGCATACCCATGGCATTCACCATCAAATGTCTTGTCCCTATATACCCGCTCAAAATGGTAGGGCTGAACAAAAACATCGTCATATCACTGAAATAGGTTTAACTCTCCTTTTTCAGTCCCATACTCCTCTCACTTACTTGGTTGATGCGTTCAGTACGACGGCCTACATTATCACCCGGTTGCCAACACCTCTCCTGACAGGTATTTCCCCTTATGAGTTACTTTTTGGCTCTTCCCCAAACTATGATCATTTTCATTCATTTGGGTGTCGTGTCTTTCCCTGTCTTCGGGGCTATGCCGTGAACAAATTTTCTCCTCGCAGTGTCCCTTGTGTCTTTCTCGGATATAGCACCTTTCATAAAAGTTTCCGTTGCCTTGATCTCTCTTCCTCTCGTCTATATATTTCTCGTCATGCTCGGTTTCATAAGACCTGTTTTCCCTTTCACAGTTTTGCACCCCTTCCCTCTCTCTACCCTTGATATATCCACCTTTCTTGACCCTCCTAATATTCTACCTTCCTCCACTTTATCTCTCCCTTCATCACCTGACCCTCCTCCTCCTTCATCACCTGCATCAGAATCAGACTTGGGATCTTGTCCCTAGTCCTCCCGGTGTTAATATTGCTGGTTCTAAATGGATTTTTTGAACCAAGTATCTTCCTGATGGTTCTGTCGAGCGTCTTAAGGCTCGTCTTATTGCTCGAGGATTCACTCAGGTTCCTGGTCTCGATTACTTTGATACTTTCAGCCTTACTGCCAAGGCCTCCACTATTCATACTGTTCTGTCTATTGCCATCTCTCGTGGCTGGTCCCTTCGCCAGTTGGATGTGAATAATGCATTTTTGAATGGTCTTTTAACTGAAGATGTGTATATGGAACAGTCTCTCGGCTATATTGATCCTTTGAAGCCTCACCAAGTTTGTCATTTCAAAAGGTGCTCTATGGTCTCAAGCAAGCTCCTCGTGCTTGGTTTGAGCGCTTCAGCACCTTTTTAGGTACCATTAATTTTGCCTGCAGCTGGGCTGACACCTCACTATTTATCTTTGTTCATGCTTCAGATATTATTTATCTCCTATTGTATGTGGATGATATCATTGTCACTGGCAGCAGTTCATCTCTGTTGGATCGCTTTGTTCATCGTCTTTATGCTGAGTTTGCTCTAAGGATCTAGGTCCTCTTACTTAATTCCTTGGGCTTGAAGCTACGTTCCTTGAGGATGGTCTATTCCTCAGTCAGATGAAGTATGCCCATGATATTCTTGTTCGTGCTCAACTTCTGGACTGCAACCCTATTAGCACTCCCATGGTGGTTTCTCAGCATTTATCCTCTGATGGGGACTCACTGGTTGATCCAACCTTATATCGCTGTCTTGTTGGAGCTCTTCAGTACCTGACCATCACTCGACCGGATTTAGCCTTTGCGATTAATTCGGTTAGTCAGTATATGCATGCTCCTACCCTTTTCACTTTCAGGCTGTCAAGAGAGTACTCCGCTATGTGAAGGGTTATGGGTCTCCGGTTTATTGCTTCTTCCACACCAGGTGCAATTACTTCTTACTCTGATATTGACTGAGCCGAATGTCCCGATACTCGTCGTTCTACATCAAGTTATGCTATCTTTCTTAGTGATAACTTGGTTTCTTGGAGTACTAAAAAGCAGCCTACTATTTCTCGTTCTAGCTGCGAGTCGGAGTATAGAGCACTTGCCACTACTGCTGTTGGAGTTATTTGGCTCTCTCACCTTCTCCATGATCTTGGTGTACCCTCATCCGAGCCTCCGAGCCTTTTGTTTGATAATCAAAGTGCCATTTTTCTCAGCACAAATTATGTTGCTCATAAGCGGGCTAAGCATGTGGAGTTGGATTACAATTTTATTTGTGAACAGGTTTTTGCCGGGAACATCTGCCCTAAATTCATTTCTTCATAGTATCAGGTTGCTGATGTTTTTACCAAGAGTTTATCTCGAGAGATTTTCTCTTTCTTTTGCTCCAAACTTCACGTGGTTTACAATCCCACACTCAGCTTGCGGGAGGGTGTTGACCATAATTCTGATTCTCACACTGTGCCAAATCTTAGACCCATCAGAGGACACATGGGTTGAGCCCATGGCTATGTAATTCCCCCAACCCATGTTTCACCAAAACAGCACAGCACATCTTCTGCAGCAAAAGTCAAACAAGGAAATTATGCCAAAGAAGACAAAACACAAGATTGTCTAAATTCCAATGAAGACAAATCACAAGATCTCCGAGATTTGTAAACATCAACATATTTTAGTCTATAAAAACTCATATATAGCAATGTAAAAAAGCAAGCAAGAAAGCATTATCAATGAAGTTCATTCACTGTCAACATCCTTAGCTTTCATTGCTCACAAGCACATGGACACTATAAAAAATTCTCAAACACAAGCTCAAGGGTAATGCAATTACCTGCTCATGCCCTGTTCCTTTTGTGGTTCTCGGGAGTCTTCGATTTTGGCCTCTTTGTTTTCTTCTTTACCTTCTCATTGTCAGCTTGCAAGTGTTTGATTAAGTCGGAGCTCACATGAACGGTGAATGATCCACTCATTATACAAGCACTTTTTGGTCACCCGAAATACTTCCTGTTATTCCATCATAAAGATGCATGTTATGATTTTTGAGCCGATTGGTTCTTGCGAAACGCAAATAAACTGTTAGTAATTTCAAAGAAACTTAGAGACAAAAATGAAAAATGCAGATTTAAGGCTCGTGATTCACCAAGAACAAAGTTTTTGACTACCTCCACGTTAGAGTTTTGAATCCTAACGCTCACCACTTGTATTATACCAAATTTCTTCAAAAATATAAAGTTTAAGATATTTGCAGACCAAAACACCAACAAACCAACACTTCCGAAAAGTAAAACACCTCTACCTATGCGAACAGATCCATAGAATAATGGTGACAATAGGTCACCCCGTCACTCATACCACAATAGTGCCTGAAAAACCACCACTGAAAATCGGTAAACCAGGAGTTCACTGGATAAATCTCACGAAACAAAGGAGAGAAGGTAGAGCAAAGTCGAAGAGAGGGAGAGAGTTGAATGTGTGTAATGTTGCATACATCAACATTTTGGTTATATATGTGACCAACTTTTAGTCCTAGCCATTGGATCACACTACCTCCTTCGACGTTGATAAGTAGCCATCCAATCTGTCCATCGTGTGTTTGTTTCTATGGTCCATATCATTTGTTCAGCGCCGCTTCATTTCAAACCGTTGTTTAACTCTTGCGATGGACGACTCAGATCAGGCTTAAGTGTGTTTGTTCAAATGCAATTTCATCCATTAGATCAACATTTATCAGCAGACTAAAAACACTCATAGCAATGACACGGATTAATCCATGAAGACTATCAGTCGCACGATCAACACATGAACCAACGAATCATATTGAACTTTCATTAAGGGCATATATGTAATTGCACAATTCCACAAATGTAATTGCACAATTCCACAAATTTCACATATATCAACAATCTCCACCTATACAATTTCAAATTCAACTTAAACAAAGAGATCAAGTGGTAAGTCCCAGGACTCTTCTCAGCCCCTCACAAGTAACTCAGTGAATCACAAGAAGTTTCAGACAATGCTGAAACTTTGCTTGGGTCACTATTTCCGTTCCACAGTCAGCAATTTCCTCAGTAGGAATTTTAACAAGTTTCACAAGTTTCTCAAATATAACATCTCTAACAAAGTGAAACTTAACATCAATATGCCTAATTCGTTCATGGAAAACATGATTTTTACTGAGATATATGGCAGATTGACTATAAGAGAACACAATAATCACATAATCCAGATTCATTTAACAAACCTTGAAGCCAAAGTGCTTCCTTAAATGCATCAGTCAAAGAAATATACTCAGCTTCAGTAGTAGATAATGCAACCACAAGTTGTGATTATGACTTCCAACTAATGCAATTACCACATAATTGAAAGCAATAGCATGTAGTGGACTTCCTAGAGTCCAAATCACCAGGAAAGTCACTATCAACATACCCTATGTCTTTTAAAACACAAACACAAACTTGCAGTTCCAATTAATGCCCTGTTTTGCGCAGCCTTCTTAAAATTATAATCTTCTTATAATCACATTTCCCGCCAAAAATAACTCTTCATTTTTTCAAAAAAAGTTCTATAATCCAATTATAAGCATAAGAGGGTCTGCGCAAAATACCCCCTAAATACCTAACAATCCATTTTAATGTTGTCCAATGTTCTAATACTGGATTAGACATAAACCTACTAAGTAAAGAAACAGCATAGGCAATATCAGGTCTAGTATAAACCATAGATTACATCAGAGACCCTAGCAAGTTTGCAAAAGGAACATTTTCCATTTGTTCTGTTTCTACAGGAGTTGCTGAACTTTGGTCCTTACTAAGTTTAAAATGAGTAGCCACAAGGAGAGATACAGATTTTAAACCACCAAGTAAAAATTTCTTAAACTATTTAAGCATATAAGTGGTTTAATGTAACTTTAATGTTCTCAACTTTCTGTCTCTAAGAAGTTCTATCCCTACAATTTTCTTAGCCTCACCCAAATCTTTTATTTCAATCTCATATTTTAATCTACTTTTCAGCTTATTTATTTTAGTTTTGGGCTGACTAGTTAAAAACATGTCATCCTCATAGAGCAACAAGAAAATCAAAACATTTTTGGCATGCAGAAAGTACAAACATGAATCATAATTGTTTCTTGTGAATCCTAAGTTATTCATAAATGTGTCAAACCTCTTATATTATTCCCTTGGTGCTTGTTCTAGTCCATGCAAAGATTTCTTAAGTAGTCAAACATGATCAGATTTATTTTTATCCACACAACCTAAAGATTGATCAATATAAGTCGGTTCTTATAGTTCACTATTCAGAAAAGTAGTTTTAACATCCATTTGTTCCAGTTCTAAGTCAAACAAGCCACATAAGTAAGCATTATTATAATTGTCTTATACTTAACCACAAGTGAGAAAATTTCATTATAATCCACACCCGCCCTTTGTGAAAAAACCCTTAGCCACTAATTTTGCTTTAAACACACAAGGATCAGATTTCAGAATACATTCTTTAACCTTAAAAACCCATTTGCACCCCACAGTTTTCTGATTTGTAGGTTGAGGGACTAATTCCCAAGTCTGATTCTTCCTAAGAGAGTTCATTTTATCTAGCATAGCAAGTTTCCACATATCAGTGTTCTCACATTTAATGGCAACAAAGTAGTCATTAGGTTCAACAACAGCAATATTATCAGCAACTGCAAATGCAAATTTAACAAATTCAGCATAATTTGCTTATCTATCAGGAACCTTTCTATTTCTAGTTCCCTTATTAAGGGCAATGCTGTATGAAGTTGATGGCAAGGTCTGATCATCTGGAATCAGATCAGAATCAGAGACATCCTGAATTTCTTCAGGTTCCTCATGTTGGACAGGTTCTTGTGAAGGAACTTCTCTGCCAAGCTCCACCTGAATAGGAGCTTCCCTAAGCATCTCTTCAATTAATGTCTCAGCAGGTTTTACAGGCAAGTAGGAAAAATCAAATTCATTAAAAATAAGATCCCTACTAATTATTATTTTTATACTAGGCAAATTCCTGTCCTATGATCTATATCCATTTGTTCCTTTGTAGTATCAAGAAGAACACACTTTAGGGACCTAGGATCTAGTTTTTCAGACTTGGTGTGAGCTAAGCTGCACACCCTTAAATGGTTCAGATTCTGATCTCTTTCGGACCAAACAAATTCCGGGGTTCAAAAGTCTAATGCAGATGAGGGACTCCTATTGATCAGATAGGCACCGTACTCAGTGCCTCCCCTCAAAATTAATTTTTCAAACCAGAAGTGGTGACTAAACATCTAACTTTATCTAATAAAGTCTTATTCATGCGTTCAGTTACACTATTCTGTTGAGGGGTGTACTTCATAGTCCTATGTCTAGTAATGCCACATTCAGAGCACATAGAGTCAAACAAGGAGTTGCAGAACTCTAATCCATTATTAGTTATCATATATTTCAGATTAAGATCAGTTTGGTTTTCAACAAGAATTTTCCATTCCTTCAATTTTATTAAAGCCTGATCTTTAGACTGAAGCAAGGATACTCACACTTTCCTACTGAAATAATCAACAATGCAGTGGAAATACTTGTTACCACGGAACAGGTTCAGGACCCCACAAATCAGCATCAAATACTCAAGTTTCTGCTCAGACAAGTGTATTCCTTTTAAAAATTTTAATCTCTGTTGTTTACATAATACACATGTTTCACTCAAGATCAGATAAAGCATGTTTTTCTAAACTACCTGAAGTGTGTAAAATAGTCAGCCATTTTTTACTAATATGACCTTATCTCAAGTGCCACAACTTTGTGTTATAAAAAGCAGATACAGTTAATGCACACTCATTCTTATGTTTCAAATATTTTCCTGCTAAAAAATATAATTTGTTTATTCCTTTTTGTAGATAAAACAATTCTACCATCTTTGAAAAAATTTTAAAAATAATTTTCAGAATGAAAAGAGCATCCAGTCCCTTCTAAAGCACCCAAAGAAATTAAGTTTTTTTTAGTTCATGAATGTATCTTACTTCCGACATACAAACTTGTCCCTCATCAGATAATTATAGGGTAATTGATCTGGTTCCTTCTACCGTACACTTATTTTGATTACCCATATAGACTACTCCAATTTTAGATTCATTCATTCAAACCAGTCTTTATTTGAACACATATGATAAGTGCAACCTGTATCTCACATTTATCTTCTTTAGATATTGTTAACACCTCAGTCAGATAATCAGACACATATAATATTCAGATAATTCATTCTTCAATTTAAAACCGTACTTTCTAATATGTTCTGGCTTATTACAGTGGTGACAGACTCTTTCTTCCTTAAACTTCTTTTTATTCTTGTCTTTATTATAATTGTTCTTGTTGTCATGTCCACTATTTTTATTACCAGACTGATGTTTGGGTGGGTTGTTACTATTTTTAACAAACAGGGCATTGGACTATTTCCCAATGTTTTTCAATTTTACTTTCCTAGACTTTAAGCCAAACATAATGATCTCAATTTTAGAAACCACACCAGAGTATTGCAAAGCATTCTTAACCACCACATAATATTCAGTCAAGGAGTTTAACAAAATCATAGCCTGACTAGCATCATCAAGTTCATGTTCAGTGCCTCTTAGTATCTGATTCATCTTAAAAAAATCATCCAAGTTCTCATCTATAGTTTTACTTGAGTCCATTTTAAAGGAAAAGAGTGACCTTTTAACAAAAATCAAATTAGTTGGTGTCATAGAGGCATATACAAAATTCAACTTCTTCCACAAGATCAGGGGATTCCCATCTTCATCCACTTTCCTAAATACAGAATCAGATAAGTTCAATATGATCAAATTGTAGGATTCTTCTTTAATTTCTAACTCTTTCTTTTTAACATCATTAGGCCACTTGGTTAGATCATCTAATAGTGCATAATAAACTTTATTGTGTGATAACAGTGTCTTCATTCCTGTACTCCAACTGTTAAATCTCCTTTCCCATCAAACAAATTTATCTCTATCCTAGTTGTCATGTCTCTATGACTACTCTAGGCAGATAACACACAGGGAGGCCAAACCTTTCACAGGTAGTCATAGAATGGGCGGCAAGCCTCATAGTATATCAAAGCAGTAAAAAAATCCCCAGATACAATAGCCACAAGTCCTAGATAAGCTACCATCCTTAAACAGAGCTTCTAGATCTAAGATCTAGAAGTGCATGCACGGGAGAATTTTAAAGAAAATATGCAATATGGTTAAAAGGAAGTTCTCACCACCCTAACAATGTTAGGGATGTGAGATTGGCTTCTCACTTAACCTTCTTGCTAAGTTTAGATCCTGGATCCCTCATCATGCCTTTCCAACGCAAGAACAACCAAAAAATTGTCCAAGAGCAGAGAACCTAGCTTCGACACCGCTGTTATGATTTTCGAGCCGATTGATTCTTGCGAAACTCAAATAAATTGTTAGTAATTTCAAAGAAATCTAAAGACAAATAAAAGATGCGAATTTAAGGCTCGTGGTTCACCATGAACAAAGTTATTGACTATTTTCACGTTAGAGCTCTGAATCCGAACGCTCACCACTTGTATTATACCAAATTTCCTCAAAAATACAAAGTTTAAGAGATTTACAGACCAAAACACCAACAAACAACACTTCCGAAAGGTAAAACACCTCTACCTACGCAAACAGATCCGTAGAATAATGGTGATAATAGGTCACCCCGACACTCAGACCATAATAGTGCCTGAAAAACCACCACCAGAAGTCGGTAAACCAGGAGTTCGTCAGGGAAATCTCACGAAACACAGGAGAGAGAGAGAGAGAGAGAGAGAGAGAGAGAGAGAGAGAGAGAGAGAGAGAGAGAGAGAGAGAGAGAGAGAGAG
>JAOWBN010243822.1:0-11937 GCA_028565015.1 Pinguicula moranensis | reverse complement strand
GATCAGACCCAAATTCGGATCCTAAATGTCTACTCATCTTGTATCCTGCAAAAAAAGAGAAGACTTTGGAGCAATATCTTGAGTAGCCCATCCTCTGACCAGGATTGATTAAGGGGAGGGCATACAATGTTTTTACAGAATTCATAAAAAAAATTTAGAGGGGGAATAAATCTTATTAGGGGAGCAAGATACATTTTTAGGGACGGAAAAATAATTTATTTGCTCAACAGTGATGAAAATTAATAATTTTTACCAATTCAAACAATGATAAAAATAATAATAAAAGCTAACTAAATTGTTTATACTAGTTGATTTTTTTATAGTACCTAATTTGTTTATATTAGCTTATTTATTTATACTGCCTAATTTATTTATATTAATATTTCTCATAACAGATTTACACAAATGGAGCAAATTTATTAAACAAAGACGAAAAAAATATAAAAAAATTTATATAATAGAATCGAGACAACAACACCTGAAATAAAAATCCAATTCGAAAGAAAATCCTAAACCCTAAATAAAAATTACCAATATGTTGTCCATAGATCAAATTATTTCGTGGATTGGATTGTCACTGAAAGATACCTGAAAAAGTTTGAAATAAAAACTCAATTCAAAAATACCTAAATAAAATTGTAGTAAAGATAAATAAAAATAACAAACAAATTTGAGGGGTCATGGGGGTAGGTGTACAGCCACGGACACAGGGAGGGTCATGACCCTATTGGCCTCTAACTGCGTCAGACAATGCTGTCAGCATTGTAGACAAATTTGGCTGAACGAAGATTTTGTTTGGAGTTACCGCCAAGCACAAGAAAGATTGGGCGGCCTACTGTGCATTTGGAAACAAGCTGTTTCCACATTTAATCAATCCTGGTCAGAGGATGGGCTACTCAAGATACAGGGGACAAGGGGGATTGATCAGACCCAAATTCGGATCCTAAATGTCTACTCATCTTGTATCCTGCAAAAAAAGAGAAGACTTTGGAGCAATATTAAGCTTATGATCATGTCTAACCAGTGGGAAAATGGTGTGTTTGTGGAGATTTTAATGCAATATGCAACCTTTGTGAGAGAAGAACTAAAGCAAGTCCACAACAAATCGTAATGAGAGTTTGACAAGTTCATACTAGACTCTAAGCTCATTGATCTCCCACTGCTAAAATACAGACTCGCTTACATATCTCGTGGAGGTCTCTGTTGCAGCCGCCTAGATAGATTGTTTACTATCAGAAAACTGGATACAAACCTGGCCAGGTGTAAAACAGATAGGTTTAGACCAAGGAAATTCTGACCACAAGCCCATTATCTTAAAGGAAGAAGGTGTGAACTAGGGTCCAAAGGTAATAAGGACTCTAGACTGATGGGACAATGATACTACATCCCTAACATTCGTAGAGAAAGAATCAGAGGAGCTGAATGTCTCAGAATATGCAAACTATGTTTTACATGAAAAACTTAAATGGCTGAGAATGAAACTACACGTTGGAACAAAAGTGAGTTTGGAGTGCTGGATAGGAACATTGAAACCTCAAGGATGTCACTGAGAAGCTTTGAAGAGTTGACAAAATTAAGGAACCTGCCAGAGGTAGAAAAAATGGACAAACAGGAAGCAAAATTGAAGCAACAGAAAGAACTGCATAGCAAAAAGTCTATCATATTCCAGAAATAAAGATCAAAATGGATATGTGAGGGTGATTGTAACTCAAAATACTTTCATGGAAAACTCAAGGGGAATAGGATGAAAAATGAAATTCATGGTTTACATATAGATGGCGCATGGACAGAAGATGCCATTGACGTCATGAATGGAATAACTAAACATTTTGTTGCTCAATACTCAGCTGAAATATGGAACAGACCCCCTTTGGAAATACCTGCAAGTACAAGACTAACCTGTGTTGCAAATACTAGAGGTCATAAAAAGTCGTGTGAAGCAATGAGAGAACAAATATTTGTCCATATTAAGAAAAGTGATGTTGCAAAAATCTATCTTGGCTAGTATTCTGACCTATTACCTCTCAGTTTTTAAGGCACCCGTGAAAGTGATCAAAGCAATACAACTCATAATGCAAGCTTTCCTATGGAACCAGAGAAATCAAAACCAACAAAAGTCAATCCAATGGATAAGCTAGATAGATATGTGCAAAACAAGGAGGGAGGTTTGGGAATTAAAGATATCAAGACCATGAATCTTGCCCTCCTATCTAAATGATTGCGGAAATTTAGAAGTGAACCTCATAGCATGTGGCATAAAGTAATAATGTCAAAGTATTACTACTATTCAAACTATATAGGAGACTGGAATCTCATCACTCTTCCGAGTGCCATCTCCCCTACATGGCAAGATATTTGGGATCTTTCAAGAATGGAATAGATCTCAAATAGCTTGAACTTATCAACTGGAATGGGAGGCAATTTTCTAGATATACAACTGGCTCGGTTCAAGCAGCCTAGCAATAGCATTCCCCCAATTATACAAGCTTAGTATCCAGAAGCACGCACTGGTGACAGAGGCTCAGCCATAGAGTGAAGGTACTGTAAACTGGCAATTATCCTTTAGACGAGCACTGAGGCACCAGGAGATCTCAATGTATGAACAACTATGTCGGTTTCTGGAAACATCAACAGATTTAACAGCAGTCCCGGACTGGTGGCAATAACTAAGGTCTGAAATAGGGCAATTCTCTGTAGCATCAACTTAACAAGCAAGGGTGTATTTGGTACCATGGTTGTGGGTGGATTAAATGGTGTAGCGTAAGGTTATCCGACATTAGCCCTCGTTTGGTGCCCATGCATAAAAATATGCTTGACCCAAGGGATTACTTCGCGATGCAGGTTTGTCGTTGGGTTCCGCCATATTTTTAATCCTTCCGAATTTTCGTAGATTGCTCATTCCACAAGTTGTCCAACCTGGCCGATTACCTAAATACCCTCACTTGTCAAATAAATTACATTTTATACCTGGTATAAAATCCATCCCAAGCCCTACAAATCGAATTCTCCTGCTCGACTACCGTGTTCTTCGCGACTACAGTTCCGACAAATTGTCTCCTTCCGCTATGCTTTCAGGTAAATTCTTCATCTTCTCATCCTCTCCAATTAATCATGCATATTTTTCCCTACAATTTCATCTCTTATCCTAGGTTTTGTTGGGATCTCGTCATAGACGTTGTTCTAGGGTTTTGGTCAGAAATTCAAGTTAGCTTTATGTTCTTCAGCCTAATCCATTTTCTTACAAGAAGGCAGTTCACATTCTTACAAGAGCTTCTGTGATTTTGTTGCAATAGTATTTTTTTCTTTTTGTCAAAAGAGGGAAAAAGATGTCAATATTCGGGAATAATAGTGGCAGCATGAGTGGCCCTTTTTTTCTATAAATTCAAGAAACAAGCTTCTTTCTTCCTAAAGGAGAAGATCAGGACTGCAAGATTGACTTTTACTGATGTCACTCCTGCACAACTGTAAAATTCACATGTCTGTTAGGTTTTTTTTTTTATCTATTTCTTCTTTGAATGATGTTTTCTTTTCTTTTCAAGATTGGTTGAAGAAGCTACGAATGGGAATCCGAAAGTTCCGGATGCTTGAATGCTGAAGATCATATCCAAAGAAGCTTTTGAAGTGGATAATTATTGGAGAATTGTGGATATTCTGCGCAAGAGGTTTGAATAATCTAGATTCTGAAAGTAAGCTAAGGACTTGGTGGAGAAAACGCCAATTATACTCAGACAACAGCCAACAAGTGAGCAAGGATGAGGCCAATAACATCATCCATAAAATCAAGGTTGTTGGAGGAGTTGCAGTGATGGAATAGTTATTTGCAGCAATTAAGGAATAATTGGTTTTGTAATTGAAATGGTAATGGTATGCTTGACAGGGAAAATTCTATTTGATAGGTCAAGCAAGACTCAAAACATACAACTCTGTTATGTCTCTTTTTTTGTTTCTTCATTCTGAATTCTTGAATCATCTATGATATGAAGGGAATTTGAGGAATTCTAAAGACACTAGTCAAAGTTTTGTCCCAACTTCATATTTGCTCTGAATGTCATTTTCGTTATTATAAACAAAGATACTTTATTATAAAGGGTGCACTGGGAGGGTATTTTGCGTAAATCAGGCAGATTTAATCATCAGTAGATGGCAGACAGTCGATTGTCCTCCGTGACCAAACGCAAGATGCCTTTAACTAACAAAACCCCAACTATAGTACCAAACAGTGGAGTACACATTCTGGACGAATTTAACCCCACAATGGTCCAAGTAGCTGGAAAAAAAGATATCCATCTACCAAACGCACTTCAATGAGATCTGAACTGTAGAGTCATAGTGGTGAAGGGTTATTGGCAGAAATTTGGAGCAAAATACCTCCACGGAGCAAAATACCTCCACGGAGAATCCAATTCTATTCTAAACAGAATAGCGATAGTTCACAATATGCAGATGAGGGGAATGAGAATCTCCCTCTAGGAACACCTTTATATTATGTGTGGCAAAACACTAGAATTTGTTTCTTAACTGTGAGAACGCCTACAAACTATGGGCGAAGTGTATAAATTGTTTGGACTCCATTACATTAGTCACTCAGAGATAAGAAGGCAGCTTGATCATCACATGGGACAAGTCTCTGGTAAGCTAGGAAAAGAAATATGGAAATCGATATGGCATGCAATAGTATGGGTCATATGGAGGGAGAGAAGCAAAGCAGATTCGACTCAAAAGACCAAACAATCACAAAGGTGGAATGGATGAAACTTAATGTTTGATCTTGGATGTCTGCCCATAAAATGACCTCACAGGGACTCATAGTTGGTGACTGGCTCTGACATCCTAATCAATGTTAGCCCTCCAAATTCGATCAACGATGCAGGGCAACGCAATAGACAGTAGGTAGCAGTGACTTGTCTGTGCAATAGTTGGCCAGTTTAATGGCTTCATAGGGGGGACTCCATTATATCTTTATTATGCATTTTAGCGGACTAATTGATCAGATTACTATTACAATTTTAATTATAAAAACAAGTCCAACCCAAAAACATTTCAAAATTACAATATCTGTATAACAAATCCAAAAATGGATCAAAGATTTAGAAAGTTTCAAGTTTCAACTACAAGAAGCATGATCTTCATCCTGAATAGCTAAGTTGTTGATCCCCTCAAGCATGTTTTCTGGATTTGTTTCAATCTCTACATAAATAAAATAGCATATGTATTTAAATAGTAAACAATTGAATACGATAAGATGTCAATAGATTTAAAATAAAATAGTCATCCACTATGTTAAGTCGATAAGTCTTCAGGTCCCCTGTCCCATCACAATGAAAGAATATTTCAGTATTTTATTTCAACCAATTTTGGGCACAAATTAAATCCTCATCCGTCTTTGAGGCTAAAGAACATGTGATGACACTAAGAACCCAGCCACTTGTGCTAAAAATTAATTCTGAAGGTACGATTGTGATTGAATTTGCTAGAACATCTTGTGTCATTCTAGCAAGCATGGGATACTTGGTTTCATTCACTTTCTACTATTCTTAAATGGTGTTTGAAGATGTAGGGGCTTGGATCCTTCACTAAGGTACCTATCCAACTCTGTTTGTTTTGTTGAATTGCATATTTCAGATCAGATTTACGCATGCATCGGATTCTGGATCATTTTTCATACCACTTGTTGCCCCATGTTGGCTGGTAGAAGATCCACCATATAAGGAATTGTATTAATCAGAAAGATCTTCTATCATTTTCTTAGCCAACACAATGGCTTGGGTACTGTCATCATCACTCATAGTCTTGGGCAGCCAAAACTCGAACAAGGTAATCTTACACTTCAGTTCAAGAATAGTTGGGACAAATAAAAAGCTGTTCATATTCAAAACAAGCAAAGTGTCAGTAAGTACCTATGCATACGAAAAAGAAATAAATATAATTATTGAGGTAAGGTAAGAACAATACCTATTTAGTCTAAGTGTCGGCTCATCCTCGGTCAATTCGGCCAAATATTTGGCATAATATTCATGCATTCTCGTTGTCATCCCAATAAAGAACTCATTAGGGCTCTTCCTTTATGTATCTAACTGCCTCTTCATATTCTACAACTCCTTGAAAATGAAATGTGCGGTACAGGTCTTGGAGGCAGAGAACGTCAATGTCGTTTCATAAAACACTTTCAAGAAATTGATAAATGTTTTGATAAGATCCCATTCGTGATTTGTAGGCACCCCCAACCTTATTTCGTTTCCTCTACGCTTTGTCAGATACTCCATCAAGCCATCCTCGAAGACAAACATATCTTCGAATGGAGCACGATGCTTATCCACAGATTACAACATGGTATAGGTAGAATTCCACCTAGTGCATACATCAAGCTACAAAAAAACCTTTCTTGTCAAGCCCTTGGCTTCTACATACTTCTTGAATGTATCTTCCCACTGAGGGGAATATTTGACATATTTAACCATCATTCTAATAATTAATGTATCGATCTCCTTCAATAAATCAAGAACAATCAAGTTCAGGATTGTACAATGCTTCTCATGTGCAAGTTTTGGTGTTGCAAAAGAACTTCGGCCACTATATCACCAAACTTCTGGACCTACCTATTCCTCATATCATCCAAGTATGTTGTATTGGGGTATGCATTATGGACAGTAATGGTTAAAACCTTATCAATAACCCCATTTACGCGAGTGACCTACCTGCATGATTGACAATCTTATGAAACCCAATCACTCTCAGGTGTAACTGTCACAGTGTTTCTATAAAATGTGTTGTGACACACATGCAGTGAACTGAAGTCCACGTGTCCGTGGTTAAGTAAACCCTTGGATACAACTCCATCACCCGACACCTCAACATATTGAACTACAACAGGTAAAATGCCATGCAGTCTCAAGCAGTTGTAGACTTAGAAATCATATTGAAATTAGGCTCAAGAAATTTGACAAAGTTCCCGAATTCTATAGTCTCTACAATCATGAATTATTGCTCATCATCAATGATGAACTCCACAAGTGACCTTTAATCTTTCCTTTCATCAAACATATCCATTCTTATATCTTGCTTCACTTTCCCCACAGCAAAAGAAACATCATAAGTCACTGTGTTTGGAAGCGGTCCAGAGCAGTTTAATGATTTTTTAACTTGATATACTTATGCTCATGTGATCACAAACCACAAGCCTCGTGTCCCTTACTGTGGCATGGAATGTTTTTTCCCGTAGTGCTTAAACTTGACAACCGAATTTGCCCCTTCGTGTACGGTGAGAAGGTCATAGTGTTCCTACACCTTGGACCGCGGTCAAAATGATATAGCGCAAGAAATATTGCACAAGAATGGGGCAAGAAAGGTGGGCCCCAATGTTTAACATCAATCCCAATGTATTAAACACCAATCTCAATCGTTCATCCACCGGGGTCCACGTTTCTTGCCCCATTTTTGACAAAATTTCTTGCGCTATATCATTTCTCTGGACCGCGGTTTTACATTCCTCTTTTTAGAGAGGGGTGGAGGGGTTGGAGAACCTGATTCCAAAAAGTCTCCCTCCATATCATTACCAAAAAGTGTCTCTTGAATGTCAAGTCTTGAATGTTAGAAGAATGAGTTGCTCGTTTTCCATTTCTAGAATGATCCATCTAAAATGAAAGAAAGGAAAAGTTCAAACTAAAACATTCCTTGAATCCTCAAATTAAATGACTTCCATTTTACAAAGACTTGAATGCTCGATTTTGTGATAAAAATGTTACAGTGAAATCATGTGGTGACTATACTATGAAATAGTAAAAAAGTTCATGGTCCAATTTAAGTAATGAGTTTCTCAATAAAGGTGAAGGGGACATACTGAACATATGTGCCTTCAAATTCAACAATTAAATGAGAAAACGAGAGAGAAAGCTTTTTGCAACATTTATTATGCATTATTAATTGATTGCATACACAAGAATATTATTCAAATAAAAGAAACCGTCTATTTCATTTCATAATCAATTGTTACAAAAACATTTCCTTATCATATACAATATGTAATCAAACCCTACGTAATCCTAGACTTATGACATATGCTCTAAATACATATGTAGGAATGGGTTTGGTTATCGGATCGACAATTATCTTGTCAATAGAAATATACTTGATACTTATATCCACTTTGTTGACAGCATCTCGAATAAAGTGGTAACATTTACCGGATCTACTTTGTCTTTCAATAGAATTTTGGATCCTTAACAAATTGAATTATTGTAGTGTTGTCGCATTTCATTTCTACACGATCGTCGAATCTCAAAATCAAATCAAGGTACTGTAGAAAACTTTTAATTTAAAGTGCATGTTGCACTGCTACGTTGCATGTGACATATTCTGCTTCCATAATTGACAAAGCGATGCATCCTTGGTTCTTGCTGCACCAAGATATGACTCTTCCACCAAGGATGATGACATATCAAGAGATTGGCTTGGACTCATCCAAATCACTTCCCCAATCGGCATTCGTAAACCCCTCAAACGCAGGTCTCCCCTTTGATAGCATAGAACTAAATTGGCCATTCCACAAAGATAACAAAAGATCCTCTTGACTGCCTACCAATGAGTGAGCCCCGGGTTACTTTGGTAATGGCTCACCAACCAAACCGCAAAGCAGATGTCCGTCCGTGTATATAACATGGCATATATCAAACTCTCTATAGCGTTTGCATAGAAACATTGCTCGTTTATTCCTTTTCTATATCTATTTTTGGGCATTGATTGAGGCTTAGTGCCAGACCTTTATCAATAGGATTGTCAACGGGTTTAGAGTAATGCATCCTAAATTACTCTAAGATTTTGTTTATATATCTCTGTTGGGACAAACCCAACATTCTCTTAGAATGATTTCTGCATATCTCCACGCCTAAGACATACCTAACTTCACCCATATCATTCATCTCGAAGATGGAGGATAGCCACTATTTAGTGGCGTTGATTATTCCTATGTTGTTTCCAACCAGTAGTATGTCATCCACATATAAGGAGAGAAACATGATTCATTCCTTTGTCTTTAGAACATATACACAGTGATCTTCATCTATCATGGTGAAGCCATACGAAGTAATGTCCTCATGAAACCTAAAGTACCCCCACCATCTGGAAGACTATTTAAGTCCATTTATAGATCTTTTAAGATGACATACCTTGTCGTCTTGACCTGTTGAGACGAACCCAACAGGTTGGTCCATGTGATCTCTTCCTCAAGTGTTCCATTGAAGAATGCAGACTTTAAGTCCATGTGGAATAATTCGAGATCCAAATGGGCAACTAGGGCTAAAGTAGGCAAATAAAGACAATTCTCACTACAGGAGAAAATTATCCTTCATCGTCTATACCCAAGAGTCGGGCTTTAGACTTTGTTTTTTTAATATCGAGTCTGTTTTATCCTTCATGGCATTTAACAATTTTTCTCTATTGGGTGAGTTCATAACCTCTTAATAAGAGGTGGGCTCTTCTACTTCCAAAGGACTGCAGAAGCATATGTTTTCCTTGATCTAGAAGTATCATCGAAGAATCCTTCCGCGTTCACTCTTTCGGATAACAGGATCTTCTACTTGCCTAGTTGGGGGTCTGCTCCCACTAGCCCTTTGGCTCGTGGGGTTGACGGTGTGCGAAGAGCTGCTTCCACTAACCCTCTGGTTTGTGGGCTTGTAGTGACATCATTATAGCCTAAATTTTGAGAACTATTCTTGTTCCTAGGCATGAAAGGTTGAGAACTTACCTCTCTTTCATATTGATCCTCATTTGAGAACCAATCTCGTTAGGCATGAAAATTTGAGAACTTACCTCTCTTTCATGTTGACCCTAATTTGGCAAGTACCCCTCTTGAATAGGTGGGATTAAGTTCCCACCTTGAATAGGTGGACATGCACTATTTTTGGTGATTTGGTGAAACATACCCTCGTCCACACCAAGAGATAGTAGCAGGTCACGTTGTAACTCATACAACTGATCGTCCTATTTTATTTCGCCGATAGTTGGGAATTGCTCCTCTAGAAATTCGACATTGCGATTGTCTATTTCAATCATGCCCCCATTCGGGTGTTCGCCAAACATCACATATCCTTTAGAATGTTCGAGGTATCGAATGAACACCCTCTTTGTTGTTCTTGGACCAAGTTTGCCATGTTGATGGGTTTAGTTGTGCACATAGCCCGCCGAACCCCATAATCGCATATGGTCCAATATTGGTTTTCTTCCATTTCATAACTTATATGAAGTGTTGGGCACACTCTTACTTGGTACTCTATTGAGGATGTATGTTGCCGTGAGCAACACATCTCCCCAAAAGTTAATAGATAGGTTGGCTTACGCCATCATTGACCTAACCATGTCAAGCAGGGTCCAACGGAGTCTCTACTTTTGCTATGTAGTGTTTGAACACATCAAGTGTTTCGTAGCGAAGAGACAACAGATACACGTGCCCGAGACTCGAGTAGTTATCTATGAAGGAGATGAAAAGAAGCTCCATGGCGTGTTTTCACGCTCATTGGTCCATAAATGTCAGAATGGATTAAATCCAAGGATTTGAGGCTCGAGAAGCCTTACCGAAAGACTTCTTGCTAACCTTATCAGCTAAGCAAGGTTCACACACAGGAAACTTAGCCTTAATGAATGGGTTTTAAAGACCGTACTTAGCAAGTCTGTTTAACCTATTTCGGCCAACATGACCAAGTCTAGCATGTCATTTAACAGATTCAAAACTTGTATCTATGTTGGAAACTAAGGTAAGGGATGCATTATTAAAACCATTATAAATATCATCCAAATCCATAACGTAAAACCATGTTTATAATATACATGACCAAACACATCGTCACATACTCAATGTTTAATCCTCTAGGACGAAAATTATACGAAAAACTCAATTGTAGCAAAGAAACAACATAAACTAAATAACAGTAGACTCCCGATACATAGATTGTGTCGTGAAACAACAATGTCTTCTCACTACGAAATTGGAGTTTGTAGGTGCCAATACCAATTGCATCATCTTCATTGCCGTTCCCCATTATTACGCTTCATATTTCGGCGCCACAACAATGAAACTCGACAAAACTAGTACGATCATTGACTACATGTTGGCTCACTCCTAAATCAGCAGTCCATTTAGGAAAGGAATTAGCAACTAATACATGGAAGCAAACACATACTTTGGGGCTATTAGGAGAGTAAGGTACCTTTTGGGCTCAGAACAGTCCCGGGAATAGTGAGCTTTTTTTCCACAATTATAGCACTTCACATGTGCCAAGTTCTTCGGGCCATTAGCCTTGTGTTGTTTAATTATTTTCTTCTTCTGGGCAGGTTTTTGAGTTTTCTTGCTTGGCTTGCCAAACTTTTTGTTCCTCTTAGGTTTTTCCCCGTTAGTAGAAAAACCTTTGGCAGATGATGCAGAAACTCGCAAGCTGTCATCCTCAAGCTCGATATGCCTAGATATATCAGGGAAAGTCTTGATGTTTATGAGACAATAGGGTCTTAAAGGGAGTCCATCATCTTTCTTCCCTTTCGTCAGGCAGTGAACGGATCACATTGTTGACCTGTTCGAACTAAGAAATTTTGATCCCGCCAGCTTTGAGATTGCGCAGCATAGTACTCATAACGTGGAGGTATTCAAGTACAGGTCGACTCGAATCAATTTTGTATCATAGACAATTCAGATGCAAGGTATCGAGCCTTGTAGCTCAAGTTTGGCTGTATGCCAACTTGAGTTTATCCCACATAGACTTGGCCATGGGTTCCGCATCATACATGCCAATTAGGTCGTTGTACACTAAATAAAACATAACATAGCGGGCACTGCGATCCTTCTTGGCCCATGCAGCATAGGTAGCTAGCGTCTTATTCCATAGCTATGTGCTCTAGAATGTCTTTCTCGTGCAGGAGATGTTGAACATCTTATCGCTGGAAGAAAGCTCGACT
>JAOWBN010243821.1:0-23736 GCA_028565015.1 Pinguicula moranensis | reverse complement strand
AGGAAAAGATTTAGGACGTGATGACCCAGTGCGAGATCGGGTTTGGATGATATTGGATGGTAGAGTAACTGATAGGTTGGTCTCTGAGGAAGTGATAGGTACTATATCAGTATTATCCAGCACTGTTTCAGATGGTAGATGAGGTGAGGGTAATGATTGAAGCGAAACAAATGGTGATGAGAAGTCAGGACCTGGTAAGGGGTGAGTAGGTAAAGAAATTGAAGTAACTGGAGTACCTGTGTCAGAAGATGGACCAATGTATTCAGATATAAAGGGGCTCACAAAGGGATAAGTAGCACCTGAAGTATCAGGAGTAGGTGCTGCTGAAGAGACTGTACGAGCAATAGTATCCAAGCCAACTGGGAACACAGTTTCACCAATGCCTAGACAGATATGTGGTTTGAGAGACGGGATCATAGCACTTATACCCTGAATGTTGTGAACTATACCCAATGAAGATGCATTTAGAGCTTCTAAACATAAGTTTATGAGTATTATAGGGACAAAGAAGGGGGTAACAAGCACATCCAAATAACCTAAATGTCGAATAATCAGGTTTGATTTAGAGAAGTTTATCAAATGGACTAATATGATTTAACACAATAGTAGGAAGGCGATTAATTATGAAAATAGCAGTGGAAACAGCCACAACCCAAAAAGTCACAAAAAGATGAGATTGAGCCAATAAAGCTAGTCCCATTTCCACAATATGACAATGTTTTTTCTCGGCGAGGCCATTTTGTTGAGGAGTATGTGGACAAAAAAGTCGATGAAAAATGCCTGATTGGTTGAGAGAAACTTTAAGCTGGTTAGAGCAGAATTCTCCATCCCCATCTGTTTGAAAGAATTTAATCTTAGCTGAGAATTGGTTTTCAACAAGAGATTTAAATGTAAGGAATGTCTCAAACACATCATATTTGGCTTTCAGTGGATATAACCATGTAAATCGAGTGAAATCATCAATAAAAATAACATAGTTGCGAAATCCTTTTATTAAATAAACTGAAGTTGACCATACATCGGAATGAATAAGTTCTAATAGTTGTGTGCTAACACGACTCGAAGACTCAAAAGGAACTTGTTTATGCTTGCCATGTTGGCAGGGTTCACACACAGACTCAAGAAGATGACCAGAACATACAATATAAGATTGACTAATAAGACGCCGAATAGTAATAGGTGAGACATGTCCTAGGCGTGTATGCCAAATCGAAAAGGTAGGTTATGTACCAACATGGCCAACTAAAGCACGTTTTATTGACTGAGAATAGGTTCCAAGCTTGATTGGATACATCCCGCCTTTACTGGATCCCTTCAGCAGTGTTTGTCCCGTCTTGTTGTCCTTAATAAAATATCCAAATTTTGTAAGAATAAAATAACAGTGATTATCAATGCGAAATGGATAAGTGGAAAGGAGATTAGCAGTTGCATTGGGATAATGAAGAACACGAGACATATTAAGGGGACGAGAGGATGAATGCAATGAAAGGGATCCAGTGTTCAGAATCTGCAAACCTGAACCATTACCAACAGCCACTGAATCAGACCCAAAATAGGGTTGCTGCTGCAAAAGAGGAGTAGAGTCATTAGAAATATGATGATTTGCCCAATTATCAACAAACCATATAGTGTCGTCAATTTTCAAATTTGTCTGGGCAGCCATAGCAACAAGTTGAGATGAGGGATGTCTCCCCTGGTAGGCAAAATTTATTCTTTGATAACAATCCAATGCGGTATGAAGGGGGCGATCACAAATCTGACAACAGACAGGATCATCTGACGGATTGGACTCAGTAGACTGATCTTAGAGATTGGGCTGATTATTTTTGCCAAACGGACCAGATTCCATATTTTGTCTTCCTAGGCCATGACCCATTCTTCCTTGATTATACCAATTAGAGTCAGTGGGCCAATTTCCTATATTTGGCCCATTTCTGCGAAAAATAAGTGAAATCCCGCGATCAGAATTGGGTTGTTGATTTCGGTAATTAGGCCCGCCAGAAGAGTTAGGCCCGCCAAAAGGGTAAGGCCCATGAAAGACTTGAGGTTGTCCCTTCCGATTTTCCGGATTTCTACTGAAGAAGGCCGCGGGTTCTAGAACTACAGAAGAAAGTTTTCCAGAGAACGAACACAGCGCCTTCTCAAATTTGTCTAATTCCATGCCTTTTTCGTCCCTGATTACATTAACATTAGCAACAAAGAGATCAAACTGAGGGTTTAAACCACCAGCAATGTAGTTGATGAGGTCATCGTCGGAAACATCAGCTCCTGTGGACCGAAGTTCCGCCACGATTTGTTTGGCCAGATCTATGTAATCTGAGCAGGATTTGGTGCCCTGGGACAGTGTTTGAATGCGACGCCGGAGATCGAAGAGTTCGGTCTTGGATTTTCCACCGAATTTGCCATAGAGGTAATTCCAAACTTCGTACGATATCCTTAGATGAAATACCTGAAGTAGAATCCGATCAGTGAGTGTAGAATTCACCCAACTCAGACAATACTGATCCTTTCTATACCAGCTAATATAGTTCGGATTTGTTTTTTGAATTGATTCTACAGCAGCAACGTTAGCAGTGTCAGGAATTCTGGAGGATCAGGTTCAAACCCATCTACGATGTTCATCATATCATTGCTCCGCAGGATTGGACAAAGTTGAGATGCCCATACGAGGTAGTTAAATCTGTCACACTTAGTGAAATCACGGGAGGAAGACTTGGGGCAATAAACTGAGGAGCAGCCATTATCAAGAGACAAGTGTTTTTAAAGAATGGAGAAGACGAGGCTTCTGCTGATGGGTCGACAAGTGGTTACTGGATTGAGAGTTGGTGATAATAGGATGAAATAAATGAGTACGCGAATGATGGGAAAAAAGAGGGGTTTTGAAAATTGAAGAATTGAAATCCTGGGATGAGATTGATGAAGATTAGTGGAGCTGAAACAAAGTATAGAAGAGCCTGAAGTTTCAAAAAGCAGCTCAGCATCAATAAACACCTACAGGAGGATGAGCTAGTACTTCTTGAATCTATTTATGGAGACAATATTTCTCAGGAAATACTTCGAACAGAAACTGAGGTAAGATGAATTGTGGAGTAGTGCTTGTTGTAATGGATCGTTACCAGCATATATCGGTAGAATAGATACTGTGATCACAAGACAGCACCGGAGAAGCCAATAAACTAAGAGTTGGGATGCACAAAACTGTTATGAAGAAAAACAACAGGAGGAATGGGTGTAGGATCGATCAAGAAGCGCGAGCTAAACGCTCCGATACCATGAAAACTTATGAAAAATTTGCAGAATTATTGAAAGAAGATTGCAAGAAGAGGTAAGATCTTCAATGATCTTCATCAATTCATATTGTATTTCCTTATAGTTGTACAAGTGTGTAGTTGATTACAATGTGATAAATGTGATAAATCTATCTAAATCCCTGAAGACAAGGAGTTGTATTTCTCAGTTGTCTTAGTAGACTCTGGCTCCCTGAAATCAAGTTCATGCCGTTGACTTTCTTCTGCATTATTGTTAACATACTTCATATCAGAGAGTGGGTTGTTAGTCAATCAACATATTGTGATAATGACTGGACAAATCTTGTATTTGCGATATCAATCATGTCAATTATTGTCATCTTCAAAATGTTGCGGCATGTTTGACTCGGATTGGGGGTTGCGGGTCGAATCTTATTGGTTTCAAATTCCATTCACCGAAATGGCAAAAATAAATTAAAAAAAAAAGTGGGCCTAAAAAATATCTCAAGGCTTAGAGAAGAGTGAGCTAAAGCATAAAAAATGCTCCCCGGCCCTAGAGGAGAGGCAGACTAAAGCATAGTATAAGGTTTGTGGACATTGGGTGAGGGCGAGCTAAAGATCTGAGCTGCCTACCCCTAGGTCCAACCTTGGTCGTTGGTGTGTGTATATATATATATATATATGCATGAAAATGATTTTTTGTTTTTCATATATATGAGCCATCTAGGTTTAGGGTCTTGATTATGGACTTTCTATGGAGCATTTGACTCATGGACCAATCAACTTTGGGGCGGGGTAGCAGACAATCCCAACTTTGAACTTTGAACTTTTTTTAATGATTTTATTATTTATTTATTTATTTCAAATTTTCTGGTCCTCAATAATAATAGAATAAATAATTAAAGTTCTAACATCCTCTTCCTCAAAAAAATATATATGAATTTGCCCCTATTTGATTGTTTGTAATCAAGATTTCCATTTAAAATTATAATGCAATAGCACAAAGAGGTTAAGGCTTATTAAGTGCATGTTTCCCACTTCTAAAAAATATCTACTTCTCATTCTTTTTTTCCATATGTATTTCCAAATAAGTATTTTAGAACTCGACTTCTGCTTCTGCTTCTCACTTTTTTTGAGTCAGGAATTTTTTTTATTCGAAGTATGTATGATACAACTTTTTTTTCTCCTTTCACTTTTAATAACAATTATGTAAATATAAAAATTAAAAAAAAATACTATTAGGGAATGAGAATCAAGATGAAGAAAAAAAATACTAGAGGTACAAAACATGTTCGGACTATACTAAACTTATTATATCCATATCCATGCTACTAAATTTTTATAGCATTTCATTCAAAAAGATGTGGGACAATAAATATTCCACCTCAATATAATAAACATTAAACAGACTCAAGTGGAAGGTTGTCCAATTTGTTGGGAATTAAGTGAAATACATGTCCATCAAAAACCATTTGTATTTATCGGCCCATGGACAAGCATTTTCCTCAATCCAAAGCCTATCATCACATACAGGCTTCTACGTTGGGCCTTTTTATCACAATAAAATGCCCATAAAAGAAGAAAGCAAGAGCCCAAATTGTAATGCAACAATGTTCTGTGGAAATCGCGCCAAGGATCTTGGGGAAACGCGAACGAAACCGTACGCAACGGACAGAAGGGGGGCCGTTGTCCGTCAGTGGGACACATTAAGAAGCCGAATTCCAATTCTCAACCGTCAAACCCGCCACTCATGGATTGGCTTCCGATGCTACAGTTCCCCTGCAGAATTCTCCGCCGCAAGCACGGCTGCGCTTCCCGCCACCGCTGTCTAGGATAACGACGACCACCGCGGCTAGTGTTAAAAAATGAGCCTTATCGTCGGGCAAGCGGCATTCTTGCTGCCCCATTCAACTCTCCTCCCACGGGTAATCCCTTTTCGCCAGCACCATCGCCCATGGAAACGCCGTTGTCTCAAGCCCCTCCTTGTCCTCAACCTCGTCAATCCAGATCTATTGCCCATTGAGGAACTCTTCCATGGATTGATTTCCCAAATTTCTTCTGGAAACTCACTCGGTTACATTGCCCCAACATTGGGTCTGCTCTCCGGTCTCGCGCTAATTGGCTCTTCTAATTCTCAGGCATTGTTACCGAATAGTGAAGTTATCGGTAAAATTAATTCTGATATTGGGGAATGGACCCTTTTCACCAGTCCCACGCCATTTAATCGTTTTGTTACTTTGCGATGCCCTTCTATTTGCTTCCCTGAGAGTGAAGTGATGGAGAATTTGAACGAGAAACTTGTCAAAGAGGATAGGCATTATGTGAAATTGAAGACCGGGAGAATGAATTTGTTGGTGAATAGAGATGCTGATGAGAATTTTGAGTATCAGAGGGTTTGTTTGGGTGGGGAGGATGGGGGAGTTTTATCATTGGATTGGCCAGCAAATTTGGACTTGGAAGAGGAACATGGGTTGGATTCTACGGTTTTGGTTATTCCAGGAACCGTGGAAGGGAGTAATGAGACAAAAATCAGGGTATTCGTTTGTGAATGTTTGAGAAGAGGCGTTTTTCCTGTTGTCATGAATCCAAGAGGATGTGCAGGCTCACCATTGACCACGGCACGGTTAGCATTGCCGAACTTGAATTCCTCTTTCTAAATTTTACATTTCTTATATTCAGACAGCTTAGCGTGCCAGTCAAAATCCATAAAGTTTTTGGGCTATTCTATGGTTAGGAACATTACATTGTCTGTTCTCTGTTATTCTTTTATGTTTCAAATTCAAGTTGCTGCTGTTTGTAACTTCTAATATACCATGAAAGGGAGTTTTGAACAAATTAGATGCAGTAGAGGAATGAGACTGAGCTGAGCCTGGCCAAAGAAGATAAAAAAAATCTTTACTTGTTTGTTCCTCTTAAATGAGAAGATCTTTTCAAGAAAAACTGATAGCAGAGCGCTTTAACTACTTTATTGATGTAGGTTGTTTACAGCTGCTGATAGCGATGACGTCACCACTGCTGTACATTTTATAAATACAAAAAGGCCATTGACGACATTAATGGGAGTTGGATGGGGATATGGTGCCAATATGTTGACTAAACATTTGGCAGAATGTGGAGAGAAAACTCCTCTTACAGTTGCAACATGCATTGACAACCCTTTTGACTTGGAGGAAGCCATGAGATCTTTGTACCATTTGGAGTGTGATCAGAGGCATACAGATGGCTTGATAAAGATACTTGAACGTAACAAGGTTTTTGTGATCAATATTTTCTTATTGTCCTTAATCATGTTTTCTTTCCCAGACATTCTTAAGTACCGCTAGGTTGTTATTAAGAAGGCTGTTCTCATTTGGACATGGAGATTTCTATCAACACAGAGATATATGATAATATTTTAAAGTCTCAACGAACCAAATGCATGATATGTTCCAGAGATTAAAAGGTCAAGAAAATACTGGATCTTTCTTCTTGACCTGAAAAGTCCCAGTAAGAATGATCTGTCATTTTTGTGCTGAATTGGGAAAAAAGGAATTTCTGGGAACCATAGATTTTTTTAGATTGAACAAAATCGAGGCATCTGACCCTCAAGATGCTTTATATTTCACAATTCACTTGCACTTGTCTCTTCTATTACAGGAATTATTTCAAGGTCGGGGTAAGGGATTTGATGTTGAAAGAGCTCTATCATCGTCATCCATTCAGGAATTCGATAGAGCAATTTCCATGGTGTCTCATGGATTTAATGCAATTGAAGATTTTTATGCAAAATGTAGCACCCGTTATGTGGTTGGCAAAGTGAAGGTTCCAGTTCTTTTTATACAGGTCTATTTCTGTTTTGTAGTATTATGCTAACTATATGTTATAGTACGCCAATCATGCTTCCTGTCTGTCAGACAATGATGTATTTGTTACTTAGCCTCTAGTAATCTTGTAGAAGTCAATTAGCTTTGGCGCCTAATAAGAATGGTCTGATATCTAAGGTTTGAGAAATGTTTTGTTGTCTTTTTCAGAATGATGATGGAAAAGTTCCTATGTCTGTTCCAAGGGATCTTATAGCAGAGAATTCGTACACAAGTTTACTTGTGTGTTGTTATTCGCTGTCCAGCAAGATCATCAATAGCCAACTCTTATTTTCTTGGTGCGAGAGCCTTACTTTGGAGGTAACTATGTTGGGTATATTTGTATTTGTATTTCAACAGTATTGCTAGTGTAAAACAGTTTGATGGCCGAACTACTACAGTGGCTCGCAGCTGTGGAGCTTGCACTTCTTAAAGGTCGCCATCCACTTCTAGAAGATGATGATGTAACCGTAAATCCTTCGAAGCAATTGTCACTCGTAGAAAGTAGAGATTCTAGGAAAGGGGGGAGAATTGACAAGTTCTTGAATCTTGCTAACGGGAATCCTGCAATGTCTCCAGTGGAATTGTTTCATGCCGATGATACAGGCGAGATTCATTCGAAATTTAAAAATGGTATATGGGATTCACTTCCTTCACCCAGAGCATCACAGCAAGAGGCCAGCACTAATGATGACCAATCTAATCCTACTATTGATCCTGTAGTGCAGTCTGCACATGTGGTTCTGAATATGCTTGATATAACTTTACCTGGCACTCTGTCTGATGAACAAAAGAAGAGGGTAATGCTTGAAATTTTCTCTCTTTGATTTCAGTTAATTTTCAGAATGCATTGTAAAGGTGCACTAATATTATGCAGGGGATTTGTCTATATCGCTCCTAATTTAGCATGCAGGCTTAAATTCTACTGCAAATTATCTCATGTACATGTGTGTTTGGACGTTTATCTGTGGAACTTTGCAATGGTGCCTTAATGTGCCAAATTAGTGTGTTGAAAAAGGCAATAGTAACTTCCAAGCCAAGGCCTGAAAAAACCACGTTCTGAATGGCAGGTGCTAAATGCTGTGGGGCAAGGAGAGACACTACTTAAAGCTTTGCAAGATGCTGTGCCAGAGGAAGTTAGGGGAAAGCTCACAACTGCTGTCCGTGGAATTCTACAGAGTCATGGTACTGATCTAACATTTGATAAACTCTCAAGTCTGGGAAACATTCCTCGTGTAGCATCAGCGCTGAACTCAAAAGTCCAAGAAAAAATTAAAAACAATAAAGTAAAAAGTGATGAAGATGCTCACTCCGTCGGCGAAGCAAAGGGGACTCCTGACGATAGCCCTGACAAACCTCCTCGAGATGCGGAACATGTAGGTCAGTCATCAGAACTTCCATCAGAACCCAGACAGCCTGGTAATCACTCCCGGATTAGGCTTGAAAACTACGGTCCTGATTTGGAGACGGTGAACCTGAGGGACATGGGAAATTCTCTTGAAAATGAAGAACTCTCCAGGGAAAGTCAAACCCAAATTTCTGATGCAGAAACAATGTCACCGTTAAATTCCAATCAGGAGTTCTCCGGCATTTCTAAAGGGTCTGATGAAGCTGGAGATATTGTTGCCAACCAAAGGAAAGAAGAAAGAGTTAGTGGTAAGTATCAGTTAGATATGGCGGATGTGAATAATCATCATCACCAGATGGATTCACAGACTCATCAGGTTAAGGTTCTGGAAGCCAATCAAACAGGAGATCAATCTTCAGCTGCGTCCAAAGCTTCTGAGGTTAAAGCAATGGACAGTGAAACTGAAAAAAATGAGAAAGAAGAAAAAGGTCCCATGCCAAGCGGAGATCCACCAAGTTTCAGCGTCTCTCAGGCATTAGATGCATTAACTGGATTTGATGATTCGACGCAAGTGGCAGTTAACAGTGTCTTCCATGTAATCGAGGATGTGATTGATAAGTTGGAGGTAGAAAAGGACAAGGAAAATCAAGTGAAAGATGACAATAGTGTCAGTGAAATTTATAGAACACTTGAGCTAAAGGAACTGAGCACAGGTTCTGTGTCTGATAATAATGTCATGAAGAATGATTATAGATCTGCAAAGACTCTAGATCTCAGGATAAATGCAAGGAAGCATTCAGGTGATTCAGATTGTAATTTCTTTGGTGATGAAAAAATGTCTAACTACAATTATAATCAGCATTATTCACATGTTGAACACAATGGCAAGAGCTGTGAGAGAGACCATAAGAGCAGCCAGTTTGGAACTGAAAATGAAATCAACTTTCTGCCTGGAGAAGGCGAACTTCCTGTTAGGAATTCAGTTGATAACAAGTATGAGAAGGTTTTAAGTTATTTGGCAATTCATCCTTACAAAAATCCCCTTTACAAAGAATACCTTAATGCATATTTGAATTTGAAGATGAGGAATGCTGAACCTTCAGGAGAGAACAAAATGCCAGCTTTATATCTGGATTACTTTCCTGAGGAAGATCAGTGGAAGCTTTTAGATCAAACAGAAGAAAAAAGTGCTTCAGTGAAGAAATGTTCAACTAGTGAAGGTGGTTCAAGAAAAATTGAAACCAATACAAACTCAAGATCTAAGAATGCCGATAAGATAATTGACCCTTCATACGTCGTACTGGATTCTGGGAAAGCTTTATCCCAAACTGTAGTAACTGAGGGAGTGGGCATGACACCTGAAAATTTTGGGCTGGGCGTGATAGAATTTGAAGACTACAAACTTCTCATCAAAAATCTCATATTAGAATGCTTGAAAGTGGAAGTTGGTCGGAGGGCCAGTATGGCTGACAAGGAAGAAGTGAAGCTTAAACTTGTCCAAGAAATGGAATATATAGCAAATGCTGTGTCTATGGCAGCAGGGCAAGAAAAGATTTGTGTACATAAAGAGAAAGAAAATCAAAAGGAAAAGGTTGGTATCGTCGACAGCGAGAATATTGTTAAGGCTATTTCATCTGCCATTCAGCACACAATCTACTTAAGAAGAGTCCTGCCTGTCGGTGTTGTTGTGGGAGCTAGCTTAGTTGAGCTCAGAAAGTTCTTCAATAACACTGCATTGGGAGATAATGGTTTAACATATCTAGCATTTGATAAGGATGATATATCCGCAGAGGGACCTGTTCAATTCAGTGAAAGGGAGGGCAGTGAAAGGGTCATAAGCAAAAGAGAAACAGTGTATAACTTAGCTGGTTCAACTGTTGTAAAAGAGGATCTTGAGATTTCTCAGAACAATGAAGTTATGGTTAGTGCTGTTGCTGCTCTCGGGGCTTCTGCTTTTCTTGCTCATGAAAAGGTAAATAATTAGTTTGATAAATCATTGATTTATCCTTACTAGAAAGTTCTATTTCTGATTCAATTATGGGCATCCCTGTTATTTTGAAACAATGGTCGTTCAGAATACTGAAATAGCTGGAAGTTTAAATGTGGCCCCGGAAAAGAAAGATAATAGCAAAGAGACATCCAAGCCAGATGGTACACCTGAAAAAAACCAAGAGAACATTGTCACAAGCCTTGCTGAGAAAGCAATGTCTGTTGCTAGTCCTATGGTGCCTATGAAAGAAGATGGAGAATTGGATCATGACAGGTTGAATGTATCTATTTGTTGTCCCTCATGTATTCTACAGTTGTATTCTTTTCTGAAATTCTCTTCTTATTTTGTGGAACTGTTCAACTTTTGGCTTGTGACGTAGGATGGTCGCGATGCTAACAGAACTAGGACAAAAGGGAGGGTTTCTGAAACTTTTTGGAAAAGTTGCTTTACTTTGGGGTGGAATGCGTGGTGCTTTGAGTTTGACGAACAAGCTCATCTCATTTCTTCGTATTGCTGAGCGTCCATTGATTCATAGGTAAACTTGAATTATTGAATTTTCATTCTTTGGCTAAGGGTGAGTGCTTGTTTTTCATAAAAGATTCTCATTTGGTTTTGGAGTGTGCTGCTTATACTTACCAGTTCCCAGTACATGTATTGATCTTTCTAGGTGTTGTATCCCAAAGATTCTTTTGAATTTTCCTTCTCCCCCAAACAAGGCCTTCTAGTGGATTTTTTTGCATCAGTAGCATTTCCTGAAATCCAATTTGAGTGTTGTATCAATTAACTCTCACCCATTTAAGTTGTTAATCTTGTAAATACAGGATCCCTGGCTTTGTTTTCATGGTGCTTCTTCTATGGTCACCGGTTATTCTTCCATTGCTCCCAGCCTTGATGCAAAGTTGGGCAACCCATAACCCCTTTAAAGTTGCTGAGTTTGCTTGCATTGCTGGTTTGTATGCCTCTACCATGCTTATGATTATGTTGTGGGGTAAAAGAATCCGCAAGTATGAAGATCCTCTTGTGCAATATGGGCTGGATTTGACTTCAGTTCCAAAGGTCTGGCGCTTGGCTTAGTTATGCAACTTATACCTTTATTTTGGTTTCTGCATCAAGTAAATGCCAAACTGCTGGCTTATTTGCCAACAAAGATTGTTCTCTATGAATTATTGAAAATGAGTGCTGAAATTATCTTGAATGATGTTCCCTTGATATTATCAATGCCTGCGATTGAGTTGCTTCCGCGGAATTAGTTTCTTTTAGTCTCAGGCCTGAAGAATTCCTAAGCATGTAGTCTAGTAATTTTTCTTTGCAGAAAAGGAGTGAGGAATATCTTCTCTGATTGAATCTTGTGATAATTAGATGCTTCATATAACTGAAAGTGGACAAAATTAATTATCCTTGAATATTAACATTATAGTATTTTCATCAATTCCTTTCATAGTTACCTTTTAAGGAAGAGCCTCTAGTCAACACCATCTCATTCTATATTATTCCTACTTTGATCAGTCCTTTTGAGATTTAGATTTGTAATTATTAATACTTGCTTCAACCATCCATCTGAACTTTGACAAAGTTTGATTTCTGTGTCTTCAGTTCCAGAACTTTCTGAAGGGTCTGCTCGGAGGAATAGGCCTAATTATACTGATACACTCTGTGAATACATTGCTTGGCTATGCACATCTGTGTTGGCCAGCCACTCTACATTCATCGACTTCAGAACCTGTAGCATTAATTAGGTCGTATGGACGAATGCTCGTGCTTATCCTTCAAGGATTTGCTACAGCAACGGGACTTTCAGTTGTGGAAGAATTACTTTTCAGGTCATGGCTACCTCAGGAAATTGCTGCTGACTTCGGATATCATCATGGAGTAGTCATCTCAGCACTAGTATTTGCTTTATCTCAGAGGTAGTTGGGTTCAGCATCTCTTTTCTTTTCTGCTTTCTTTTCTTTTTCTCCTATATACTATCAAAATCAGATATAAGGCATGTCACCTATGCAAATAAAATAGATGCTTTTCAATATAATTGTAGGTAAGATTAGAATTGTAAATACATCAAGCCCTATAGCTCAAGTGGTGAGAACTACACTTCACAAATGTGGGGTTTAGGGATCGATACCCACCTGGGTCGCAAAACGGAAACAGCCTCTTTGTATAATTACAAGGGTAAGGCCGCGTACATCAGACCCCCCAGACCCCAACTTAGTTGGGAATATACTGAGTAAAGTTGCGTTTAGTCCAAAAACTTGGCATTTTTCTAAAGAATTGAGCTCTGAAGTAATTGTTTCTTTCCATTTTTGTCAATCATGTTTGCGTCTACATTCCTCCATAGATGTAGTTTCAATATCTCCATTCTCTTTCATTATATCACATGCTATATTATAAAAAAAATATTATGAATGTTTGTTTCATCTCGATTCTATCTTTTTCCCGTTACGACATAATTTATGGATCTTCTAGATTTCTTTATTTATGTCGTTTGCCTCTTCTAGAGTATTACAGATCTCTGCTCGAGATTTTATTCCCTCTTCTGGAGTATTACGGATCTCTGTTAGAGATTTTATTTTCTCTTCTGAACCATTCTTTATGTTTGCTCTTTTTTGTTTCGAGAATTTTTATCTTTGAAACCGATTGATCTTTCACGCTTCATGTGTGAATTAAACTCATCTGTTGTAGAAATTTGTCCTTCTGGGACATTTAGATTAATTAGAGCATTTACTGTTGCTATATGAAATTGCATGTCCCCAAGTAGATACAGGGAGTTTAGAATACATAAGTATTAGCCTTGCAATAAATTGGAGGCGTTTAATAAATGATTCAGCCAAATTATTTTGTGTATAAACATGTGCAATAGGATGTTCAATGGTTATCCCAATTGACATACAATAATCATTAAAAAAAACTTGTGATGAAAATTCAACAGTATTATCTAGGCAAATTTTTTTTATTGAAAAATCTGGGAATGAGCTCGCAAGTGAATTATTTGTGCAAGTAATCTTGCAAAAGCTAAATTGCGAGTAGATAATAAGTTTACCTTGAGAGCAAATAATTCACTGGTTTGAAAAATCAATCAGTTGATGCATCAATCAGAACCATCAAATATCTAAATGGTCTGCATGGTAGGTGTATAGGCCTAAATATATCTCCCTGAATTCTTTCCAAAAATATAGGATTCACATACCCAACCTTATCTAATGAAGACCTTATAATCAGTTTAACTTGAGAGGAAGCAGCACAAGAAAATTCACTGGTTTGAAAAATCTTCAGATTTTTCATTGAATGACTACATGAATTTTTGATATTTTTTTTGCATCATAAATTATTCAGGATGGCCTAACCGGTCATGCCAAACTTTGAAAGTTTTAGTAGTTGTTAGATTTTCAATATCATAAGTTTCAACTATTCTTATTGTTGTGTAATACAATCCGGAGGACATTACGGGCAATCTTTCTAAGATGCATTTGTTACCCGAAATAATTGATGTAATGCATAAGTATTCTTTATCTTTTTCGTTCATACTCTTGGTATTAAATTCATTTCGGCGAATATCTTTAAAACTCAATAAATTTCGTCGAGACATAGATGAGAATAAAGCATCATCAATTGTGATGTTTGTTCCTTGTAGTAGTACAGTTTGTGCTCTTCTGGAACTTTCAATTAATTTTGCACTACCAGATATTGTATTAACATATGCTTCCCTTGTAGATAGAAAAATAAAATATTTTTTTATTGTTGAGTATGTTGTTGCGTTGTTGCGTTGTCTGCAAGACATGCATCTTCTTTATTTGATTTAGATAAATACATAGTTATGTTCAATAAATAAATAACAGTAAGAAATAAAGGAAATCAAACTTATAATAAAATAGCGATTATAATAAATCAAACACAATACTGAGAGCTAGATAAAATACAAAAAAAACTTATGTATTTTTGCAACTATTCATAGGATCATGGTGGACAAGAAATTCAGCAACATCTAAATGTGTTACATCAAATTTGTCATGGAATAAATCATCTTGAACAAAATTCATTTCTCGATTATGCATTTAATTTTGGATAAAGTTTGTCTCTACATTTTTTCTTTTAGCTTTTATTGAAGCTTGATAGAGATCTGTAAAGTGTTTTGGCGTACGGCAGGTACGAGATCAATGATTGTTCATCCGACATCGATGACAATCATTTTCTACATTTTTGTTGTCCTAAGATTCGTTGTTATGACCTTACAGATTTTTATTTTTTTCCCACTTCTGGTGGTTATTTGTGTTATTGATATTATTACGGTGAAAGTAAAGATGATTTTTCCAATTTTCACGCCACGACCACGACCACGGTGAGGGTATTAGTTAAATGTATTCACATTCACTTCTGGGAATGTAACAGAACTACTGAGACGTGATTGATGATTTTCATTAGCAACTCGTTATATTTTGTTCAGCCATAAGAAGATACAAAATTAGTTTGTAGTACTTCTTAAAATCATTTTCAAGGTATTGTTGCTACAGGAGCATATTAGTGGCATAAAAATTAGATAATGTTTTCTCTAGCAAGTCCTCATCGGTAATCTTTTCACCATATAACTTCAATTGATAACTTAATTTCAAACATGACAGAATTGTATTTGCTTACAGATTTAAAATTTTGTAGCGTAACTACAATCAATTATAACGAGCTTTTGGAAATATCATCATTTTCTGGTGATCATATCTCTCTTTGAAAATTTTCCAAAGATTTGCAGGGTCTTTTATAGTGATGTATTCTAGTTTGAGCTCATCATCAATATGATGACGAATAAATATCATGATTTTCGCCTTATATTATTGAGATGATTAATTTGCATCTTTTATGGTATCTCCAAGACCCTTAACATTTAGATAGATTCTGTATCAAAAATTCATGATAAGTAATTTTTTCGGTGATGTTCAAAGCAACAAACTCAAGTTTGAAAACATTAGAAATTATAATTAATTGACCTTACCTCAGCAAGAATGCTAGACTATTAAATACTATTTGACACTATTCTAATTGTCTTGCAAATTGAATGTTCGTCGTTGGGGCATTAACTCCATAACAATAAGAAATTTTAAGCTTTTTCATTTCTAAAAAAAATTTATTTTTCAACAATTTTTTACAATAACTTCTTAAATTTTCAAATAAATACTTTTAATTAATTTTTCTAGTCACCTTCAACACTTTCTAAAAGTACAAGAAAAATCCTAGAAATTCATTTAAAAACATTTTTTGAAAAAGTTATTGATTGTTGCTTTTCTAACAATGCTTAGAGCGTGTTTGCAAATTCTTCACCCAAATTGTTTTGTTTTTTCTACTGACAAAACAATTTTTTGGTGTTTTAGTGAATTTTGGCGATGACTTATGTGTATAAAAGCCTAAAAAAGTTACAGAGCCAAAAATTACATTGAGATTACTTATGGAAAACTCCTTTTTGTAGCCCTTTTTAAAAACATAAAAACTTGCAAACACTCTCTTTGTGTTTTTGACTTTTCTATACGGTAACTTACCTGTAAAATAACTAAGGAAACTCAAAAGTTACGAACAAGGTGAGATTCTTTTTGAAAAAGCTCATTTTACAAAGCATATTTTAAAAATCGCTAAAATTTACAAACACTCCCTTATCATTATTTGCATTAAACTCATAATGGCCTACTCAGCATAAAAGTCACCATGTCGACCCCAAATGTAGCTTATAAATTAACATATTGTATATATTTATTTTCTTTTGATTTTCTAATAAAATCAATTGGCGAGGATTTTATGTTCACAGTTATGATATGACTGCTTATCCTTCCAAATCTGTCATTACTAATCATTAGTCACCACCATAATAAATACAACATCACAAAGCTCTAGAGAGGCCATTGGAAATTAAATGGTTATCCTGCAGGGCACTAATAAATACACCTCCAACCCCCAAAAAATGGTTAAATGGTTATCGACATATTAAATTGTCCAAAATTATCTTAAAAAGAATGATTAAATGGTGGCCAACTCTGCATCACAATTTACCCTACTTACCCACTAGGGTTTCTGAGTTGTTGTGTCTTCTATCACTCTCTCGCTTAGGGTTGTTTAATGATGGTAACGGTAGCTAAATATCGCTACTCGTTACTGCTATAATAGCGGAAGGGGTAGCACCCTACACTCTCGCTACTTGCTATCATCGTTGCATAATGGCGGTGGTGGTAGCAGTAGTGGAGTGCTACTAACATCATTCTCTGAAGAAAAAAATTAAAATTAAAAACTTGTGTTGAAAAACGACAGACCTAGATGTCGATCTTTCAAACTGAAAATTAGCCGTGGGCATCTCTGAATGATCCCCAAGTTGTCCACAAGGGCAGATCCTTTCCTCCTCGTGTTGAGTTCATCTCCAGATTTGTAATTCGTGCCGTGCCACCATCGTTCATCAGCCACCCAAACGACGGATCTGCAGCGCTTTGCGAGCAATTGCCTCGATGCATCTCTAAATCCCCAAGTTGTCCGCCATGGGCAAAAGGCTCTCAGGAAGTAAAAAGCTTTGACGGAATGCTTGATCTTTTTCAGAATAGATTGTGAGAAGAATTATTCCATCTTGTAAATGAGGTTGTCCTCGAAGAACACTTTTGTCATTTCCCGGTACACTGTGGCGCAGCGGGGACCGACGACGTTGGAGGCTGAGAGATCAATTTCATGCCAAAGCTGAATTTTGCGGTGGTCTCAAAGGTATCAGATCCGCCAGGAAAAATCGGGATTGTGATTTGACATTGCTCCTTGTCTTTCTATTATTCTCAGTTTTGTTGCTTTTCCTTTTCCAAAAATGGGAATTAATCGTCACCACCAGGAAAATAGCTTTTAGGTGTTTTAGGGATATAACAGAATTCCCGTTAACAAATTGGAATTAACCGTCGCCGCCACCCTTATCATAGTGAGTGGTGGTAACAGTGATGGTTTTTCGCCACCACCATCACCCATTGGACAACCGTACTCTTTTAACTTTCAAAAAATAGCCTAGCTGCACAGGGCGACACAAATGAGGTTGCATAGGAATGACACAGTAATGGAAATGGTCTGTGACGGACTAGATATGTCAATCTAGACAGGACGATCGCTATTATCTTTCTAGTAGGTGTTTTTTAGTGTATTGCTTATCATAGTCTTGTTTGTTACAAATAAATATTATTTTGAATATGATGTTTCTTAAAAAAATTAAAGCATTGAAATGCTTGGTATATCCCAAAACTCCCTCTACCCAACCCCACAGGGCAACTCAAGATCTCGCCCACTTGCGCCCACTTGGTTGACAATTACACTCAACAAGAAGACAAATCCACCGCTCCACATTTAAATACATGGAGAAATACTTCAGGAGAGGACAGATCACCCTCTGAGGTGTCTACCTGATGTGAATTTTTGCTCGCGGAATATAAACGTGGAGTCGGGAACTTATTCTTGTATCAACATAAACACACTAATTGAACAAAATTCGAAATTAATAAAAATATAAGGATAAATTGTGCAACCCAACAAAAAGTTACACGAAATAGAAGGACGGAAAAGAACGGAGATGGAAGAAACGTATTATGCCGTAGAAACCCAATCAAACATGGAACATCAACCCCTAGCCAACTACTACGCTAGAAACGAATGTAAACCAGAGGTTCAATCAAACGCCTACCCGAGGATCTACTCTATGACAAATACGGGTATCATAGAATCAACCTTTACATGTACCCTAAGATGCATGCAACCTAGTTCTCTTCATAATAGGAATTCAAAGAAACAAAGAGATCTCTCTCAAAGTTCATAATGAAATTAACGTATAAAATCTTCTCTGAAAAGGGTGAAATCTGCCTTTACATAGGCTACAATTTTAATGGGCCTCTAGACCTAATTTAATTCCAATTAAAAATTGGACCTTACTTAAGTAGGAAGCCCACCCTAACATAGTTCCTAAAAAGTAGGAAATTACTAGTTACATTAAAATTCAAAATCCTAACAAATAATGGACTAATTTAATTAAAATACATAATAAATAAAATGAACATCCTCTTAGAAGCTTTTAGCAGGGGCCGTGGTCTCTGAAATGTGCAACATATCATATGTTTAATCTGTTCTCCATAAATCGCGTGCAGCTTTCAATTTGAGAACAGCGTATTTCAAAAATAATAATCACATCAAAACTGGTAGAGCTTCAAAGTAAATTCTTGATTCCACTGTCTAGAAGCCTGTTTAAGACCATAAAGTGATCTCTTCAGACAGCAGACCTTCCCTTTCTGACCTCGTGTATATCCCAATGGAGGGTGCATATACACCTCCTCATCAATGAACTCGTCTAAGAAAGCGTTGTTCACATCAAGCTACTGAATAGTCCAAGTATGTGAAGCTGCCAGGGCAAACACAAGTCTAACTGTTACCACCTTTGTAACCGGCCTGAAGAACTCATTAAAATATTCATCCTCTACTTGGTTATACCCCTTTGCTACAAGGCATGCCTTGTATCGATCAATGGTACCATCAAGTTTGCATTTTACTTTATAAACCCACTTCGAGCCAATGGCTTTCTTACTTGCAGGGAGTCTGTCATCTCCCAGGTTTGATTGTCTTGCAGTGCTTTTAACTTTGCATTCATTGCATCAACCCAATATTGATTTCTTCGTGCTTGATAGTAATTCTTGGACTCACAGACAGTGGAGAAATTTCCTATAAAAATATGATGCTTCATTGTAAACTGACAAGTATCATCAGAGAGTTCAATATCTTTGTCTAGCATGGAATAGCAACTGAAGGATGTGTGAAAACCCTCCAGCCAAGTGACTGGTTTTCTCTCCCTCATACTTCTTCTCTGAGGTGGTGCTACAATCTTTTCAGCATTACAAGTGTCAGGATGACTTAATTGTGGGGTACTTTGCATATCCTGCAGTTCACAGGTAGTCTGAGCACCGGTTAGATCAATCATTGGATTTGCTGCTTCCACAGGTGCATCCTGAACCATTGAGGGATGCAATGTGGCTGGTATACTCTGATCATCAGGATCATTATATTGCATTGTGGGTATAGGTTCAACAGGTGGAACAGGATAATTCGGAGAACCAGGAAAACTGGACTCGTGAAAAGCAACATCTCTAGAGATGATAATCCTATCCTCCATGGGAACAAAAACTTTGTATCCCTTCTAAGACAATATCCCACAAAAATGCCTTTATAAGATCTAGGATCATGCTTATCGCTTTGTGGATTGTTATTCACTACAAAACAAAGACAGCCAAATACCTTTAAGCTGCTTAGATCTGGTTTCTATCCATGTAGGATTTCAAATGGAGATTTCCAGTGAAGCACTTTGCTAGGCCATCTATTCAACAGAAAAGTTGCTGCTAAGATGGACTCTCCAAAAAATGCTTTTGACAGCCTAGAATGAAGTAGAAGTCCTCTAGCAATTTTTAACAAAGTCCTATGCCTCCTCTCAACCACCCCATTTTGTTGAGGAGTGTATGAACAAGTTTTCTGGTGAATGATGCCCAAATCATCAAATAGAGTTGTACATTGCTCATTTATGAATTCACCTCCATTATCTGTCTGCACTGCTTTTACTCTGCCTTGATATTATGTTCTGATCATTTGAATAAAATTCTGAATCAAAGATGAGACCTGATGTTTGAACTTGAAAAGAAATGTCCAAACACACCTACTTCTGTCATAAAAAACCATTAAGAAGTAGCTACAATTACTCAAGGATGGCCTTTTATACGGACCCCAAACATCCAAATGTATGAGATCAAAACAATTATATGGAACTCTAACACTGTCAGGAAACATGATTCTACATTGCTTTGACAAACGGCGAATCTCAAACAAATTCAATTTATTCCTTACATCAGCATAGACACAGGTACCATTAATTTGTTTTAAAACATCAAGAAATAGATGTCCTAAACGGTTGTGTAAAACATCCGATGTTACAACAGCATTTGCACTGTCAGTTTTACTTAAACCTACAAAGTACTGAACTCCTAGTACGCCAGGTAGCATCAATGAAAGATGAAGTCCCTACACCTTCTGGATGAACTCTGGTTCAAAGGAAGCCTTGTTCAATATGTAGAGTTCTCTAACCACTATCTCTGCTGCCACCACCTGTGAATTCTTAAGGTCCTACAAAATCCAATTTTTAGGTAGAAAACTAAGTCCAAAGCTTCCTCCCTTGGACAACTTATGCACAGACAATAGATTTAATTTGAAGCTAGGTAGATACAAACAAGAATCAAGTATCAAAGAGCTATTACAACTCCACATCTCCAGTACACATTACATTTGTTGATGCTTCCATCGGGTAGCCAAATAGTTGTTAATTCCTTGCATTTCCTGTAATTTCTCAGCATTGTGAAGTTGGCACACATATGATTAGTAGCTCCTGTATTTACAATCCAATCTTCACTAGATATTCATCATTCTGCATCAACTTTAGAGAAGAAAGGACTGTTGTTCCTGAAAATTCACCAAAATGTGCCATATTCACAAAGCTCTTGTTCTGCCCAGTCATGACATCCTTTTACTTTCCCACACGTTGTAGTTCCCTTTGCAACCCCTCAATAATCTCATAAAGATTTGCTTTCTCACTGCCTTTATGATCCAAAGGTGTTTCATTACTGTTTCCTGATCCACCAGTATCCACCTGATTAGCTCTGCTATAAGGCTTTCCTCCATTCCTCTTCAACTCATCATACCAATTAGGATACCCATTCTTTTTTAAACATGTATCTAGTGTATGTCCATGCTTCTCACAGTTGGTACAGAACAACAAGTGCTTATCAATCTTAAGAAATCCTTGCTTCACTTTAGTTCCCATTCTTTCTTCTAACCATTCTTACCTGGTCCCTTTGACATCATAGCAGTGTGCAATGGATCAGCGGTGGATGTCATACTTCACTCACTGATCTATGTTTTTCAGCAGCCACAATCATATTATACACACGGTCAATATCTGGCAAAGGATCAGTGATTATAATCTGACTTCTATCAGATTCATAAACCTCATTAAACCCCATCAACAATTCAATTACCCTATCCTCATCGTCTATTTTCTCCAACAGATGCCCTAAAACTCCTCCAGCTTGTGGTATTGGCCTGATATGCTCATACTGGTCCCATACTTGTTCTAAACTACCAAAGAAATCACACAAAGAAGCATTCCCTTGTCTACTCAAAGCAACAGATCTTTTTAACTCATATAAATGCGGAAGATTTGTAGTCTCTAGCCTTCATTCTAGATTAATCCACAACCTTCGTGCATCATTGATAAACATGAAGGATTTAACTAAATCAGGCACAATTGAACTTCTTATCCAGGAACGACTGTAAGCTCTTCGCCACTTCAAGTAAAGAGGAGATTCCTCTGCTGGCCTCATCAGCGTTTCATCCACGAAGTCAATTTTCATCTTGGCTTCCAGAGCCAAAACCATTGCATTTCTCCACAATAGGTAGTTTTTATTAGTGAGAATAACAAAGACAAGCTGCATTCCCGGACTATCCGATCTGTGCACATGAAGTTGTTCCTCCATCAGTTCCTCCATCTGCCGCAATTGCCGCTCTTTATCACGCAGCAATCGCGTTGCCTCATCCGCCATTTCGATCATTCTTCTTGAGCAATCACCAGCGTTTGGTCAGCTACAAAACATAGGAATCAGATCTCATTCCTCGATCCAAATCCTATACCAATTGGATCAATATGATCACACATGCTCCAGGATGAACCTTTGCTCTGATACCATATTGCAATTCGTGTGTGATGATGTTGGATCGAGTGAAGAAGTATGTTAGGAGAGAGAAAATGGTTTCTCGGGAGAACAACTGTTCTCCCTTTCTTTTTGTATTTTCTAAATGAAAAATATTTTTGTACAAATGAATTGAAATGCAGAGTTTGATATTTATACATACTGCAATCATAATCAGTGACTTTGTAACCAACGCGTTTTTATAAGGCATGCTCTTTTCTCTGCCGTTCAATCAATCTGGATCGTGTGGATGCGACCTATTGATAAATGGTTGGAACCTTGATACCAACATCCAGCTTTTCTTCACCAAGTTCTGCATCAGAACAGCTCTCTCTATCCTTCCACAATCACAAGAGCAATGTCTCCTGCAGAAACAACAGCACCTCCAGTCGTATCATTCAACAACTATATGATTATATTATGAGGCTATAAAGGAAATTATTTCATTTCAGAAGGGAGGTGTTAACATAGAAGAATATCCTACAGATCCCACATAATACTCACTCCCTACAATTATGGGATTCTAGGATTAGTCAAATCTTGTATTCTTTATGTTGTCGTAACTACCGTATATATCTTGTATACAGATTTCTATATATTAAGCAATATACGCAAGAGCTGGATCATTGAAGATCCAACCATTGTTCTTCATTCAAACTCTTGTTTTTCATGGTATCATAGCTTGATTGGCTAACGCCGCGTTCTTGATCCTGTTTGTGTTATTGCTTAGTTCATTCCACAATCAATTTCCCTTCTGTTAATTGATGATTGTGCGTAGACTGCTCAATCAAAACCTGCTTGAGCTCTTGTGCAGTTGTGATAGATTTTCTTACTGTCATCGATCAGCTCTCCTTCAATGGCGTCTTCATCAAATGAATTTTTATCTCTCAATCTTCCAAAAGTGGTGATTACTAAGTGTGATGGCTCCAACTACTTCCTCTGGGCATCACAAATCTGTCCAATTCTTCTTGGCAACGATCTGATGGCACTCGTCGATGGTTCAGATCCCCGACCGGCTAAATTTCTTGATGACGACTGCAAGAAACCTAATCCAGTGTTTCCTGCATGGTTCAAGAAGGATCAACTTCTATTGAGTTGGCTCAATTCCACTCTTGCCTCTCAGGTTCTTACCATGGTTCTTCATCTGAATACCTCCTCTGCAGTTATGTTGTATCTCGAACACAAATTCTCTGGTAAGAGTAAGACTGATGTTTATAATCTCCGGCGCCGATTACACACTTTATCTCAAGGCTCCTTGACATGTAGTCAGTATGTTGATTCTGCCAAATTACTCGCCGCTGACCTCATAATGAATGGCATTGAAATCTCTGAGGATGATTTAATCTCCTATATAGCCAGTGGATTACACTCACACTTTGATTTGTTTATGGCCATCATCAACATTCTTCGCGAAAAGGCGCCTATGGATCTTGAAACCTTTGAAAAATCTCTTATGTCGTATGCTGATAGGGTACCTATTCCGACCCTATTGAAGCAGCTACCTTTTATGGCTCTTCCGGTCGCCCACCGCATCGCTGGAATCGGCAGAATTCTC
>JAOWBN010243810.1:964-11937 GCA_028565015.1 Pinguicula moranensis | reverse complement strand
GTGTTGCATCACTTTTTGGCTCGATCTCATCTCATTTCTCTCTCTTTTTCTTTATTTACAATCAGCAGTTCATAACCATGAAAAGTCAAATATGTTTTTTTTCCATCAAGGCCAAAATCACAACACCTAATTGAAAAGGCACTGATATGGTTTATTTAATCGTTTACCATTGAAAATGACTCATTATTTTTAAAAGTCTTATTGTTGCTAAGTAGATATTTTTTTAGTACTAATTCATTTATTTATCGCACTATTAGTGAATTCTGAATAGTTCATGTGCATATGTACACAGAACATGTACTGAATGTTGGGTCTGATCATACCAACACTAATGTATTGGTTCACATTAAAACTTTGAAGTTGAGCGTGCTTGGGTTAGAGTAGTACTCGGATGGGTGCCCCCCTGGGAAGTACTCTCGTTGTAACCCATTTTCACTCGATATCGTCAATTTTTTCTATCTTTCATTATTTACAGATAGCAGTTTGTAACCGTGAAATTTGATTATGTTCTTTTTTTTTCATCCTATCAAAACCACAACACTTCAGTGATAAGGCCACTGATACGGTTCATTTCATCGTCTAGTACTGAAAATGACTCATTATTCTTAAAAAAATTGATTATTCTCCAGGTAGATATTTTTTAGGATTAATTCATTTATTTATCTTACTTTTAGTAAATTTCGATTAGGTCATGTGCATATGTAAGCAGGGCGTGCTCTGAATGTTGTGTGCGATGAGCAATAATGCACCAGATTCAATCAGAATTTCGAAGTTAAGCATGCTTAGTCGAGAGTAATACTGCAATGAGTGATCCCTTAGGAAGTTCTCATGTTTTATCCCATTGTCACCAACTCTCGTCTCATTTCTCTCTCTTTTTATTTATTTACAGTCAGCAGCTAATAACCGTGAAAAGCCACTTCTATTCTTTTTTCATCCTAGTCAACACCACAAAAACATGGTAATAATCTACTAATACGTTTCATTTCATCATTTACCATTTAAAATGGATCATTATTTTTTAAAATTTTTATTTTTGCAAGGTAGATATTTTTTTAGTGTAAATTCATTCACTTATCGCGCTTTTAGAAAATTTCGAACAGGTCGTGTGCGTATATACGCAGCACGTGCAATGGTTGTTGGGAGCGATCATAGACACAAGAATGCACCAGATCCCATGAGAGCTCCGAACTTAAGTGTGCTTGCTCAAGAGTAGTACTGGATGGGTCACTTCCGAGAATGTACTCGTGTTGCATCCCTTTTTGGCTTGCACTCATCTCATTTATTTCCATTTCTTTATTTACAGTCAATAGTTTATAACCGGTAAAAGTCATTTGCGTTTTGTTCGTACTAACAAAAATCAAAACAATCTCAGTGATAAGGTTACTGATACAGTTCATTTCATAGTTTACCATTGAAAATGACTCATTATTTATAACAATTTTATTATTGGCAAGGTAGATTTTTTTTATGATCAATCCATTTATTTATCGTACTTTTAGTAAATTTTTAACAGGTCGTGTGCATATGTACGCAGAGCGTGGACTGAATATTGGGTGCGATTATACCAACACAAATGCACTTGATTCTATCAGAACTCTGAAGTTAAGCTTGTTTGGGCTAGAGTAGTACTGGGATGGTGACCGCGTAGGAAGTACTAGTGTTGGATCCATTTTTGGTTCACTCTCTTCTTATTCTCTTTCATTTTCTTTATTTATAGACAACACTTCATACCCATGATAAGTCACTTCTGTTTTGTTTTCATCCTGGCCGAAATCACAACACCTCAGTAATAAAGCCGCTGATATGGTTCATTTTGTAGTTTAGCATTGAAAATGACTTAGTATTTATAAAAATCTTATTATTGGCTAGGTAAATTTTTTAGGTTTAATTAATGTTTTGGTCGTACTTTTAGTAAAATTTGAATAGGTCGTGTGCATATATACGTAGAGCTTGCAATGGATGTTGGAAGCAATCATACCAGTACTAATGCACCAGATCCCATCAAAAGGAATGATGACCTAATCGTCTATGGAACAACATCAACTCAACCACCACTCTTTTTTCCTGTGCGAATTACTCTGCTACCAATGAAAGAGTTACTTCATGGCCCTTCTGATCCATGTGCCACAGTCCGTCCTACCAAGTCCTAGTCCCAAGTACCTTGCCTGACCCCTTCTACAGGAAGAACACTTATGTCATATAAAAAATAACTTGGAATTTTAATTCAAGAATAGTGGCACTAATAGAAAAAGGTTTATGGGAAATGAAGTGACAAGCAAAACTTTGGGCAATGTTAGTGTGTCTTTGCATCATATTGTACCCTTACCAACCACTGGTTGAGTGATGCCATCTACGATCATAACACTGAAAGGTACTTTTAGGGAAGTATAGAAACTGAACTCCCTCGTAGTATGTCCCTCTCGTGTGAACAGCCACATTACCAGACGTATCTGGTACAGTGGGTTGGCAATCTCCTAATCCTCAAACTCATCTTCCTTAGCGTCCACAGTCATGAGTGTACGATAGCCTCCTAGTCCACCATTTTGAGCTCCACTTCCCCTGCCCCCCGCGGAGCGTGCATCGGATGTTCGGTGCGATCATATCAGCACTAATACACCGAATCCCATTCGAACTCTGAAGTTAAGTGTGCTTGGACAAGAATAGTACTAATATGGGTGATCCCCGGGAAGTCCTCGTGTTGCATCACTTTTTGGCTCGATCTCATCTAATTTCTCTATCTTTTTCTTTATTTATAATCAGCAGTTCATAACCGTGAAAAGTCAATTCTGTTTTTTTTCATCAAGGACAAAATCACAACACCTAATTGATAAGTCACTGATATGGTTTATTTAATCGTTTACCATTAAAAATGACTAATTAATTTTTAAAATCTTATTGTTGCTAGATAGAATTTTTTTAGTACTAATTCATTTATTTATCGCACTATTAGTTAATTTTGAATAGGGCATGTGCATATGTACGCAGAGCGTGCACTGAATGTTGGGTCCGATTATACCAACACTAACGTACTGGATCCCATTAGAACTTTGAAGTTGAGGGTGCTTGGGTTAGAGTAGTACTCGGATGGGTGTCCCCTGGGAATTACTCTCGTTGTAACCCATTTTCGCTGGCTATCGTCTCATTTATCTCTCTCTTTCTTTATTTACAGATAGCAGTTCTTAACCGTGAAAATTTGATTATGTTCTTTTTTTCATCCTATCAAAACCACAACATTTCAGTGATACAGCCACTGATACGGTTCATTTCATTGTTTAGTATTGAAAATGACTCAATATTCTTAAAAATTTGATTAGTATCCAGGTAGATATTTTTTTGGATTAATTCATTTATTTATCGTTTGTTTATTAAATTTCGAATAGGTCATGTTCATATGTAAGCAAGGCATGCTCTGAATGTTGTTTGCGATGAAAACAACAATAATGCACCGGATTCCATCGAAATTTCGTAGTTAAGCATGCTTAGTCAAGAGTAATACTGGCATGAGTAATCCCCTAGTAAGTTCTCATGTTTTATCCCATTTTCACCAGCTCTCGTCTGATTTTTCTCTTTTTATTTATTTACAGTCAGCAGTTAATAACCGTAAAAGTCACTTCTATTCTTTTTTCATCATAGTCAAAATCACATTAACCTGGTGATAAGCTTCTGATACGGTTCATTTCATCATTTACCATTGAAAATGGATAATTATTCCTAAAAAAATTTGAACAGGTCGTTTGCATATATACGCAGCACGTGCAATGGTTGTTGGGAGCGATCATAGATACAAGAATGCACCCGATCCCATGAGAGATCCAAACTTTAATGTGATTGGTCAAAAGTAGTACTGGATGGGTCACTTCCGAGGATGTCCTCGGGTTGCATCCCTTTTTTGCTTGCGCTCCTCTCATTTATTTGCATTTCTTTATTTACAGTCAATAGTTTATAACCGGGAAAAGTCACTTGCGTTTTTTTTCATCCTAGCCAAATTCACAACAATCTCAGTGACAAGGCTAGTGATACGGTTCATTTCATAGTTTACCATTGAAAATGACTTATTATTTATAACAATTTTATTGTTGGCAAGGTAGATTTTTTTTATGATTAATCCATTTATTTATCGTACTTTTAGTAAATTTTTATCAGGTCGTGTGCATATGCACGTAGAGCGTGGACTGGATATTGGGTGCGATACTACCAACACAAATGCACTTTATCCTATCAGAACTCTGAAGTTAAGCTTGTTTGTGCGAGAGTAATTCTAGGATGGTGACCCCGTAGGAAGTACTCGTGTTGTATCCATTTTTTGTTAACTATCTTCTCATTCTCTTTCATTTTCTTTATTTACCGTCAACACTTCATACCCGTGAAAAGTCACTTCTGTTATTTTTTCATCCTGGACAAAATCACAACACCTCAGTAATAAAGCCACCGATATGGTTCATTTTGTAGTTTAGCATTGAAAATGACTTAGTATTTATAAAAATCTTATTATTGGCTAGGTAGATTTTTTAGGTTTAATTAATTTTTTGGTCGTACTTTTAATATATTTCGAACAGGTCATGGGCATATATACGTAGAGCTTGCAATGGATGTTGGAAGCGATAATACCAATACTAATGCACCAGATCCCATCAAACCGAAGGATAACCTAATCGTCTATGGAATAGCATCAACTCAACCACCACTCTTTTTTCCTGTGCGGATTACTCAGCTACCAATGAAAGAGCTAGTTCATGGCCCTTTTGATCCATGTACCACAGTCCGTCCTTCCAAGTCTAAGTCCCAAGTACCTTGCCTGACCCGTTCTACAGGAAGAACACCTATGTGATACAAAAAATAACTTGGCATTTTAATTCAAGAATAGTGGCACTAATAGAAAAATATTGATGGGAAATGAAGGGACATGCAAAACTTTAGGCAATGTTAGTGTGTCTGTGCATCACATTGTACATTTACCAACCACTGGTTGAGTGATGTTATCTACGATCTTAACACTTGAATGCACTTTCAGGGAAGTATAGAATCTGAACACCCTCGTAGTATGTCCCTCTCGTGTGAAGAGCCACATTACCAGACGTGTCTGGTACAGTGGGTGGGCTAGCGTCCACAGTCATGTGTGTACGATAGCCTCCTCCTCCACCATTTCGAGCTCCATTTCTCCTGCCATCCGCGGAGCGTGCATTGGATGTTCGGTGCAATCATATCAGCACTAATACACCGAATCCCGTTCGAACCCTGAAGTTAAGCATGCTTGGACAAGAATAGTACTGGGATAGGTGATCCCCCAAAAGTTCTCGTGTTGCATCACTTTTTGGCTCGATCTCATCTCATTTCTCTCTCTTTTTCTTTATTTACAATCAGCAGTTCATAACCGTGAAAAGTCAATTCTGTTTTTTTCTCATCAAGGCCAAAATCACAACACCTAATTGATAAGGCACTGATATGGTTTATTTAATCGTTTACCATTGAAAATTACTCATTATTTCTAAAAATCTTATTGTTGCTAGGTAGATATTTTTTTAGTACTAATTCATATCGCACTATTAGTGAATTTTGAATAGGTCATGTGCATATGTATGCAAAGCGTGCACTGAATGTTGGGTCCGATCATACCAGCACTAACGTACTGGCTTACATTAGAACTTTGAAGTTGAGCGTGCTTGGGTTAGAGTAGTACTCGGATGGGTGACCCCCTGGGAAGTACTCTTGTTGTAACCCATATTCGCTCGCTATTATCTCATTTCTCTCTTTCTTTATTTACAGAAAGCAATTCTTAACCGTGAAAATTTGATTATGCTATTTTTCTCATCCTATGAAAACCACAACACTTCAGTGATAAGGCCACTGATGCGGTTTATTTCATCGTTTAGTATTGAAAATGACTCATTATTTTTAAAAAATTGATTATTATCCAGGTAGATATTTTTTAGGATTAATTCATTTATTTATCGTACTTTTTAGTAAATTTCTAATAGGTCATGTGCATATGTAAGTAGGGCGTGCTCTGAATGTTGTGTGCGATCATAACAACAATAATGCACTGGATTCCATCAGCATTTCGAAGTTATACATGCTTAGTCGAGAGTAATACTGGAATGAGTGATCCCTTAGGAAGTTCTCATGTTTTATCCCATTTTCACCAGCTCTCGTCTCATTTCTGTCTCTTTTTATTTATTTACAGTCAGCAGTTTATAACCGTGAAAAATCACTTCTATTCTTTTTTTCATCCTAGTCAAAATCACAACAACCCTGTGATAAGCTACTGATACGGTTCCTTTCATCATTTACCATTTAAAATGGATCATTATTCATAATTTTTTATTTTTGCAAGGTACATATTTTTTAGTGTAAATTCATTCATTTATCGCGATTTTAGAAAATTTCGAACTGGTTATGTGCATATATACGCAGTGCGTGCAATGGTTGTTTGGACCGATCATAGATACAAGAATCCACTGGATCCCATTAGAGCTCTGAACTTAAGTGTGCTTGGTCAATAGTAGTACTAGGATGGTGACCCCGTAGGAAGTACTTGCATTGGATCCATTTTTTGTTCACTCTCTTCTCATTCTCTTTCATTTTCTTTATTTACAGTCAACACTTCATACCCGTGAAAAGTCACTTCTGTTATTTTTTTCATCGTGGCCGAAATCGCAACACCTCAATAATAAAGCCACTGATATGATTCATTTTGTAGTTTAGCATTGAAAATGACTCAATATTTATAAAAATCTTATTATTGGCTAGGTAGATTTTTTTTAGGTTTAATTAAGTTTTTGTCGTACTTTTAGTAAATTTCGAACAGGTCGTGTGCATATATACGTAGAGCTTGCAATGGATGTTGGAAGCGATCATACCAGTACTAATGCACCATATCCCATCAAAACTCTGAAGCTAACCGTTCTTGGTCGAGAGTAGTACTGGGATTGGCGACCCCCTAGGAAGTACTCATGTTGCATCTCTTTTCCCCTTGCTCTCGTCTCATTTCTCTCTATTTTTTCTTATTTACAGTCAACAGTTCAAAATCGAGAAAAGTCACTTCTGTTCTTTCGGATTATTTCACAACACCTCTGTAATAAGGCCACTGATGCGGTTCATTATATTGTTTACCATTGAAAATTATTCATTATTTATAAAAATATTATTATTGGTAGTTAGCTATTTTTTTAAGATTAATTAATTTATTTCTCGTAATTTTAGTAAATTTCGAACAGGTTGTGTGAATATGTACATAGAACGTTCAATTGATTTTGGGTTCTATCATTCCAGCACTAATGCACCATATCCCATCAGAACTTCGAAGTTAAGCGTGTATGGGCGAGAGTAGTACTGGATAGCTGATCCCCTTTGAAGTTCAAGTCTTACATCATTTGTTCGCTCGCTCTCGTCTTATTTATCATTCTTTTTATTTATTTATAGTCAGCAGTTTATAACCGTAAAAATAACTTATATTCTTTTTCATCCTAGCCAAAATCACAACACGTTAGTGATAAGGACACTGATACGGTTCATTTCTTCGTTTACCATTTAAAATGACTTATTATTCTTAAAAATCTTATTTTTAGGTAGGTAGACATATCCTATTCATACGGTTCATTTCAGCACTAATGCACCATATCCTATTCATACGGTTCATTTCATCGTTTACAATTTAGAATTACTCATTATTCTTAAAAATCTGATTATTAACCCGGTAGATATTTTTTTAGTATTAATTCATTTATTTATTTCACTTTTAATATATTTATACCATGTCGTATTCATATGCATGCAAACCATGCAATGGAAGTTTTGTGCGATGATACTTGTACTAATGCATCGGATCGCATCAGAACTCGAAGTTAATCATGTTGGGTCGAGAGTAGTACTAGGATGGGTGACCCCCTGGGAAGTCTTCTTCCATCTCTTTTTTGCTCGCTCTCATCTCATTTCTCTATCTTTTTGTTTATTTACAGTTAGCAGTTTATAACCGTGAAGAGTCACTTCTGTTCGTTTTTTACCTTGGCCAAAATCACAACACCTCAGTGATAAGCCAACATATATGGTTAATTTAATCGTTTACAATTGAAAATGACTCATTATGATTTAAAATCTTCTTATTTGCCTGGTAGATATTTTTTTAGGATTAATCCATTTATTTATCGAACTTTTACTAAATTTCAAACAGGTCGTATGCACATGTACGCCAAGCGTGCACCTGATGTTGGGTGCTTCATACCCGCACTAATGCATCGGATCCCATAAGAACTCTGAAGTTAGCCTTGCTTGGGCGAGAATAGAACTAGCATGTGTGAGCATCCTTTTTAAGAATAATGAGTCATTTTCAGGATTAATATAGTGCACGTTCTGAACTTTGATCCCATCAGAACCTTGAAGTCAAGCTTGCTTGGCAAGAGTAATACAATTGAAAATTACTCATTTTTTTAAAAAAAATCTTATTATTGTTCAGATAGATATTTTTTAGGATTAATCTATTTATTTATCATACTTTTACTAAATTTTGAACATGTAGTGTGCATATGTACGCAGTGCGTGCACTAGAAGTTTGGTGCTTCAACCAACACTAATTCCCTGGATCCCATCAGAAATCAGATGTTAAGCGTGCTTGGTCAAAAGTAGTACTACAAGGGTGACCACTTAGGAAGTCCTCATATTGTATCCTTTTTTCGCTCGCTCTCGTCTCATTTCTCTCCATTTCTTCATTTACAGTCAGCAGTTCATGACGAGGATAAATCACTTTTGTTCTTTTTTTCATCACGACAAAAATCACACAACCTTAGTGATCAGGCAACTGATTCGGTTCATTTATTCGTTTACCATTGAAAATTACTTATTATTATTAAAAATATGGTTATTTGCCAGTTAGATATTTTTTATTATTAATTCATTTATTGTACTTTTAGTAAATTTTGAACAGGTTGTGTACATATGTACACAAAACGTGCACTGGATGTTGGTGCGTCATACTAGTACTAATGCATCGGATCTTATTAGAACTCTGAAGTTAAGCTTGCTTGGGCAAGAGTAGTACAGGAATGTGTGACCACTGGGAAGTCCTCATCTCATTTCTTTATCTTTTTCTTTGTTTAAAGTCAATAGTTCATAACCATGAAAAGTCACTTCTGTTCTTTTTTTCCAACCTAGCCAAAATCACAATACCTCAGTAATAAGGCCACTGATATGGTTTATTTCATCATTTACCAATAAAAATGATTCATTATTTATAAAGATCTGATTGCCAGGTAGAATTTCTTTTAGGATTAATTTATTTATTTATTGTACTTTTAATAATGTCAAAGAGGCCGTGCGCATATGTACGCAGAGCATGCACAGGGAGTGGGGTGGAATCATACAAGTCTTAGTGCATCGGATCCCATAAGAACTCCGAAGTTCAGCGTGGTTGGTCAAGAGTTGTACTAGATGGGTACGAAGTCCTCGTGTTGCATCCATTTTCGTTCGTCCTCATCTTATTTCTCTGCATTTCTTTATTTATAGTCGCAATTCGTAACTGTGAAAAGTCAATTCTAATCTTTTTTTCATCTTTGCCAAAATCACAACGCCTCAGTGATAAGGCCACTAATGCGGTTCATTTCATCGTTTATGATTGAAAATAACTCATTATTCTTAAAAATTCGATATTGGCAAGGTTGATATATTTTAGGTTTAATTCATTTATTTATCAAACTTTTAGCAAATTTCTTACATGTCATGTGCTTATGTACGTGGAGTGTGCAATGGATGTTTGGTGTGATCGTACCATCACTAATGCACCGGGTCACATTTGAACTCCGTACTTAAGCGTGTTTGTGCAAGAGTAGTACTGGATGGGTGACCCTTTGGGAAGTCATCGTGTTGCATACTTTTTTGCTTGCTCGCATCTCATTTCTCTTTCTTTCTTCATTTACTCTCAGCAATTCATAACCATGAAAAGTTACTTCAGTTCTTTTTTAATCCTGGCCAAAATCACAACACCTCATTGATAGGCGACTAATAAGGTTCATTTCATTGTTTACCATTAAAATGACACATTAATCTTAAATATCTTATTATTGGCTAGATGAATATTTTTAAGATTAATTCATTTATTTATTGTACTTGTAGTAAATTTAAAAGAGGTCATGTGCATATGTACTTAGGCACCGTTTGGTAACCGGATAACGCTTATCCGACAGTTATCTGCGTGCCCCAATAACCGAGTGATAACCGATTGTTTTGTTTTATTGTCCCACGTTTGGTAGCCTTTATGCCGATATCACGAAATATGTAATCCGACGTTTGGTAACCATGTTTTCTTCGACGAATTGTCTTTAATTCCGGATAAAACTTCTCATTTTACTCATTTACCCCTCAAGTGTGGTATAAAAGGGTTCTAGACCCTTTTGTTCAACACGCTCGGCGCCATACCTGTTCGAGACGGAAGACGTCTGATTCTTTGACCTATTCGAAATCGAAAATGGCGAACAACCCTCTCAGAACATATATTCGGACTTCTTCTTTGCGACGTAGGCCTTCACATGTGTATGCCTTCTTATCTCAGCCTTTTGTGTTCATTTTTGGGTTTCAATCTGTTTGAAACGGGAAGGTAGTTGCGTATGGGTGTCTACCATTTAGGTATCCATTGTTTATACGCACCAAGAACTTCCCTAATCTTTCTGAAAATCGAAAATCCTTGCCTGAAAATAACTTTTGAAAAGCCTAATGAACCTGTTCTTTGTTTGTTTTCAATTTTTTATTTCAATATTTCAACTGTTGTTTGAAAATAAGCCTGCTAGATACATATTTATTACACGCTTTTGATATAGTCTTCAGATTCACTTGTCAAGCTGTATCACTTCGGTTAATCTCTGGTTTGCCCGAGGGGTTGCGCCCTTTCAATTAATTACTTCAATTCGTCCTATCTTGTTGTTCGTATCTGTGTATATAATATGCTTGCATTCTTAAAACTGGAGTAAGGTGTGCAGAGGTATTCTTAA
>JAOWBN010243800.1:0-11937 GCA_028565015.1 Pinguicula moranensis | reverse complement strand
GCCCAACAGAGTGAACGGGCCCAGCAAAGTAACGGCCCAGCAGAGATAACAGGCCCAACAAAGTGAACAGGCCCAACAAAGTGAATAGGCCCAACAGAGTAATGGCCCAACTGAGTAATGGACCAGCAGAGTAACAACCCAGTAGTGAACAGGCCCAACAGAGTGATAGCCCAACAGAGTAATGGCCCAATGGTCCTAACAGTGAATAGGCCTAACATTTTTTTTTAACATAACCAATACAATAAAGAAGGCCTACATGCCAAACCAAAAATACAACAAGGGCATAATAAAATATTCTTCAACTTCGGACGTGTCGCAGTGAAGAACTTCTCCTATTTCAGAATTCACTAAAATTAGATCTAGAGAAGTTAAATGTGAAAAGTAGCGAAATCCTTGAGAAATTTAGGAACAATAGGCGGTTAAACCTTATTCCTTAAATCTCGCTCTGATACCAAGGTTTAATAAAACCATGGTGGCTTGGGAAGCTTCTCTGAAGAAGCCATGAAAATGAAAACCAAGATGAGAAAGGAAAACTGCGCACGATTTTTGATTGAAGAGAGATAAGTTACAACACAAACTTCCAATTTATACTACCTCCTAAAACTTAATGGACTAAGCCCTCTATAATATAACAACAAGGATGTGTGCCTAATTCATATGTTGGGCTTATTTATTTTGGGCTTTTATATATTTATATTTGCTAATGGTCCATTATGTTTAATTTAGAATTGTAGGGTTTGTGCCTTTAAATATGTTGTAACCGTGAAAGCCGCATTCATTCTGCTGCAACCTCTTTCAATGAAAAATTCAGATTCCTCTCTAAAATTACCCAAGCCTCCATGGCTTTGTGAATCTCTTCATGGTATCAGAGTATATCAGAAGGCTTAACCACCGAATTTTGATCCTGTTTATCTCTTTTTCTTCTGTTTTTCATTCTCTGTTTTTTTTCCCTCCCGAATCTGCAATGCTTTTCTTGATGTTTTCATAGCTTTTCATCTCCCTCCACCGACCAGTCAGGTATACCGCTATGAAGGCGAAGTCGCGGTGGTGGGCATGAGGAATTTTTGAATTTCTGTTTCTCTTCTAAATTTATGTTGAATTTTGAACAAATTTGAATTGCAAATCTGCCATTTTTTTGTTTAATTTTCTTTCTCTCACTATTGGCCTCACCGGCGACTAACCGCGACGGTTTGGAGGCGAGTCTTTTTTTTTTTTGTCCCTTTTTATTTGGCCGGATGCTTTCTTTCTCCCTTTTCCGGCTGCCACACGGCTGAATCTCTTTTTCAAATCCTAACTTCTATTTTCAATTTGATTTCCTATCTTGCCCCTCATTTATTTATATTTGTCCTTTAGTCACGTGAATCTCTCTTTTTCGATCTTCCTGTCTCAAATCTAATTTTCTCTCTCTTCCCACGTGAACTCCGTGCTTCTCTCTCTCCAATTTTATATCTCGATTTTCGTGCGTAACTAAAGGCTACTCTTTCTTCTCTCTGCTATATTTCTTATGTCCAAACCTTTTCATTCTCGATTTCTTCATCCTTATTTACTATAAAAAAAAAAAGCAATAGAGAAAGTTAAACTTTCAATTAATTCTCACTTCATTTCTCTTTTCAATCTCATCTCTTAATTTCTTCTCTCTCCACGTGAACCTCTACTCTCTTACTCCTTCTACAAGCTTCTTTCTCGTTTTTCTCCCAGTGCTTCTCATTCCCCCTACCATTCTACTTCTCATCTCTATTTTCTGCACCAAAAAAAAAGCACAAAAAAGGGGGGGCATTACTGCCGGGCTACTTAAGGCTATTACTAGTGGCCTTTGTCGAGCTGCTACTATTGGACCATTGTTGGGTTGTTATGGCTGGGCTATTGTTGGGCCGTTACTGCAAAACCATTGTAGGGTTGTTACTGCTGGGGCTGTTATTGCCAGATCGTTATTGGGCCATTATTGTTGTTGGGCCTGCTTCATGTTGGGCTTATTTGTTTTGGCCAATCTTCACATGTGTCTCAACCCATGTTCAGCTTGCAGGAAGGTGTTGGGCTTATTTGTTTTGGGATTTTATATATTTATATTTGCTAATAGTCCATTATGTTTAGTTTAGAATTTTAGGAGTTTTGTCTTTAAATATGTTGTAACCGTGAAAGCCGCATTCATTCTGCTGCAATCTCTTTCAATGAAAAATCCAGATTCCTCTCTAAAATTACCCAAGTCTCCATGGCTTTGTGAATCTCTTCAAAACATACTCTATGATTGCACACGATTATGTTCACAGGACGTCATAAGTTATAAAATCAAAAAAGAATATTTCTACTCTACCATCACATGAATGAAGTTAATGATTTGCAACAGAAAATGATTCGCATACCTGCGTCAAATTGAATGAAACAGAAAATTGATTTTGCAATAGAATGAACCAAATAAAATCTTTTTCTAGATTGCCTTCCCAGACGATCTACTTCTTCAATGTCAATGCCCAGAATCCTGGAATCAATGCGCAGGATAGAATTAGGTTGGCCACTAGGGGCTAGAAAAGGTCCTAAAATGAATAGCTGCTTAATCTCCTACTTTGATTCGTAGAAGAAGTTTTCCAAGCATTCCATTCGCTCCTTGGTGAAGATGGGTAAGGTTTTCAACCTCTAGATTCCGTTCTTGAAAATTAGAAATGGTAGATCTTTGTTTTGGGTTGAGTTGGGCTCGGTCGATTCTTTTAACTAAATTTAGGTCAAACATATTAATTTTTTGGACCCATATACAATATATTTTAATTTAACCCAAATACATTAGTTTTTTTTACCTGAATTAAGCCTAGGTATATTGAGATATAACCCAAAATCTATGACCCTTGAAATCCCACTAGATCCACCCCTGGAGCTACCTATATAAATAAAATAAAATAAATTGGATGGATTTTTATCTTTTTGTTCTTAAAAACCCTTTTTAGCCTGCAATTTATGCGTAACTTGGCTTTTGGTTAGAGACAGGCAAGTAAAACTACGGCCCGGACCCAATCCAAAAAAAAACCCATCATGACAGAGCACACTGAGGGCCCAGTGGGTTTACGGTCCGTGCTCAAGTCTCAAAAATGCAACCCTTGGGCTTGCCGGGTTGCATAAAAATCCAACTCGGCGAGTGACCCCTGGGCCATTTTAAATTTTAAAAAAAAATTAATTTTTTTTTTAAAAAAATTCGGCCAACCCGGCGGGATTCTAGTAGGTTCACCAGGTTCCGGCGAGTTGACCCGTACCCGGCCAAAATTTGAAATCTGAATTTAAATTTTATTAACATTTTAATTATAATAAAAACAAATTTTAGAAAAAATAGTCGTGTGCCTATGGGCAGCACACTGCACACTGGGCCCACGAAGGGAATGGTAATGTTTCAATTTGAATTTTACAATAAAATACTGATAAATTTTCATAAAAAATAAATTAATAATAAAAAATAAATAAATATAAAAGAGGGTTGTTGGCCATTGTGCCCAACGGCCAAATTTTTAATTTTTTTTATTAGAATTCAACCCATACAAATATCCTTCACTCCTTTCATTTTTTTTTCACTTTTAACTCAAGCATCTCTTATTCTCAACTACTAGTACAAACATTCTTACTCGCTCTTTTTAATTCTTTCATTCTGGTGCATTTTATTATGCAATTTTTGTTTCTTAACCTTTTTCATACCTCAATAATGTCAAAAATTAGTCTTACTTCTTCACCACATCCACATGATGTCGACGCTGATCTTTATTTCAATAATTTGATCGATATGAATTTTGATTTGGTTGATTCAAACACACCGCCACTACTACCACTGATTTTGGAGGCAGAGGAGGTGATAACACCATATTCTACGATGGCTCATTGACGTGTTAGGCGTGAACGTCCACCCCTTTATCCTCAATCTCATGCTTCACCTCCGATGGCTCAATAAACTAATTATCAAGCTCCAGCTCCGGATAAAGTAAGTAACTTTTGAATTTTTATGGAATTTTTTGACAAACTTTTAAATCCGGAGAGAGGGTCCGACTTTTTTGGGGTGAAGTGTCAGTTATGTTCAAAGGCGTTTCAACACAAGAAAGGTACAAAAAAAAATTAAAGTCAAAAAATCTTTTATGGAATTTTTTTAAGGATCTTTTTTTTAAAACTCTAATTTTTGAAACTTATATTTCTTTATAGGTTAGGGTCATGGCTCGTTTTTGAGACATATATTAACTAAGCACCCACAACATGTTAATATCGATCCTACACAAATTCAATTGTCTGGTAGTTGGGGTTCTATCACCAACTCAAGTGAATCTTGTGTTGGATCTGTACTCAATTATTTCGATATAATTTATCTAAAAATAGGGAAGGCCTAGTAGACTTAACGTGTTCAGAAGGACTTTCATTTACATTCACTGAAAATTTAAATTTAGAAAATTATTTATTATTAGTGTTATGTCCTAAGGCCAATCACCTTAGGCTTATATTAACACTTTAATGTTGTATATATGATTGTAGCAACCTTCACCACTTTTTATTTATATTCTATAATTATAACATATAAAATAGTGAAGCCTAGCATTGATAACTTAGAGTGTATCACAAAGAGTTGTGATGATGGGATCATTCTAATTAAAGTTATCTATATTAAACGTCATTAACCATAGTATTAGTGAGACAATGCATCATTAATACGGATAGATTAGTATGGTCTCACTCAATTCCTTTTGAATGAAATAGTTGATCTCATCAACTATAGTATAGTGTCTCTTAAACTAGAAACATGGATGCTTTTAGTTGACAAGTACATCGGATTGACCTGCATAGAGATCACCATATTGTCAATGGATGATACTCTAAGGAATAGTGGGTATAAGTGATCCTTAAACTTGAGATCACCATATAGAGATTTTGAGTATGAATGCTACTCTTTAATTATATTCGGAGTTACACCGTAAATGGGTAACAATAAGTAGTCTTTGGAATGGTTTGAAGTACGAAAAAATTATGAGTGATCAATAAAGGATTCACCGCTCCTTAAATGTCAGGAGAATATATTCCTATGACCACTCGTAAAAAGTGATATTAGCCTTTGCAAAGCACAAGTTTAATTAGAAAGAGTTTCTAATTAAAAATTAATGATCATGACTTTCGGTACAAAAATCTTACGTATATAAATGAGGCTAATAAATAACCTCAATATACGAGATTAAGAATACTTTCTTGGTGAAAGTATATTAATTACACAAGAATTAATTCTTGAAAGGATAGTCTCCTTTTATGACTATTTTCATTGCTTAGGGGCTATGATATCTTGCTAGAGGTCACTCATGGTCTATGAACTAGAATTAAAGAATAATGACTTAAAAGTGTTTAATTCATTAACAATAATTTGATTGTGTTAATTATATGTCCATTGCATTGAGAACCTATATGGTCACACACATTAACATCATTCTCTTGAGGGGTCAACGTGTGATTAAGGTAAAGTATAGAGGCCAAATTAGTTTTTGAAATATCAATGACTTGTATGAAATTATGGGGTTTATGTATAAATGCTATGCACGACCTCACATGTGTAGAGATGTATAGAAACCTCATGGAGAAGAATTTTACGATAACTTGACACATAATCATGAAGTGTCAATTGTTGAAACACATGTAAAGTTATGGTTAAATGTTATCTATTAGCTACAACATGTGTTTACATCTTAAACTTATGACCACCTATATAAATTCCTTAATCTTATACAAATGTACAAGGGTGGTCAAACTTTAAAGCCTTGATAAAATTGTTGAGAAGTTCCACATCCTTGTTACATTCTCTACACGAGAAGGGCTTAAACTTTTGGGGGGAAACTTGAACAAGTTTCTTTCTCTTTTCCAATGCTTAAAGGTTGGAGCTAGCACTTCTTTATCCACATATAAGTTATACACTTAGGGTGTATAAACTTCAAGGAAAGTGATGGTGTGGACTACTCTAGAAGATGGACATTTGGACACTTCAACAGAAGAAGTTTTCTTGCACGGATTAGTGATTCTACAAGAGGTATAAAAGTTCCTTCTCTCTTGTAACATCAAGTTGTGTAAATTAGCAAAGATCCATGGTCAAAAGATCTCTAAAATTTTTGTTATGCATACTTAACAAACACCTATGTTTACGCTTCCACACAAATTTTGCATCATGACACATAGTATAATTTTCGGAGAACTTATAACATTAACCTTCGGTCGAGACAATCCAACTTTTTTTGGAGGTGGATGTCCTGTACGAAGCAAAATTTTGCGAAGAAACTCTCCATTTCTAGTTTCAACCATGATTCAGAGAAATTCGTAACATGGTATGAAGTCATTTCATCCCTTGGCCGCTTGATGTATGCTGATGGCCTCTTTGTTGATTTTTGCTGTGCATCGGCCTTGCATTCTTGTGACTTTCAGCTATGCTCTGTCCTATTCCTTTTTACAGTATGCCATTCCTTCTCAGACGGTAGCAGTGAGACCCAGGAATCGACAACTAGTTCAATTAGTGTTCTCTCAGCCAAAATAATGCAGCAGAGAAGTCAATTGTTGGTTCAAAGGATGTGAGGATCATCATCCTTTTAAGTAGATGTAGCATGTAGAAGTTTGCTTTGATGCAAGCTTGTTGTTCAGAATTGCCAAGTATTATATAGAGATGAAGTAGGATCTCTCTCTAGAATCCATCCTTCCATTTCTATTCGGACTCTAATGCAGATTGCAGAGCAATAATTGCTCTGATTCATGTAGAGTAGAGGATGTTGAATCCAATTAGTCAATGTTATGCCAGTCGTTGCTTTTTTGAAAGTAGAATGCCAGTGCCAAGTTTTGTAATTGGATAAGTTCTTGTGTCTTAGTTCCGTCTAGAGGTTCATCATTGAAACCAGTTGCATTCCTGACTTTCCATAAGTTTTATACGGTGCAATGCCAAATAGATCACCATAGTTCTCTCTTCTCTTGAAACTTTAATAACCCCATATGTGTCATGTAATGAGAAAAAGGTAGAGATAGACCAATGTGGTGAAGGCCAAACCAAGAATATATGTATGTCCAAATCTTATAAGATTCCACAAAAGTTATGTATCAGGAGCTGAGCCAAGAAATTAAGTGAGGGGGACTAAATTTTTTCGGTTTGAGCAAAATAGGTTGGGTTGGATCTGGTCCGGTCGGGTATGCACGTCCAAGTATTCCGGTAAAAACTGAAATAGTCAAAACAAGTTAAATTGTCGGTCTACAAGTTCACGATATAAGATATTTTTCTGAATTTTAAAATGTTGAACAAATAATACTGAGTTTTGAGTTGCTTTGCCAGTCTATAAGTTGTTACGAATGCGGCGACCATTCGAAGTTAATTGTTTGATACAGAGACAAACACAATTTTGCATTAATAGTCGGCTTTTTAACAACAAAACAACTTCAAATTTTTGGAATGTGGTTGACCAACACTCAACCAAAATATTAAACTATTAAAAATAATTATATTAAAGAATTATAAATAAAAAATATTAAAAAACTATTCAGTATGAAAATAAATCACTTTTGGAATTTATAAAGTACATGAATGTTGTATTGTTTAGCGGTAACAACGAGGAATTTGAACTTTTATTACAGAAGGATCAAATCCCACCAACATCTTTATTTTTTGTTTTGCTTCGAAAGAAAAAGATATAAAAGGTAGCCACATAGAATTGAACCCTCGTTTAGCATTTAGAAGTCTGTCACTCTATACAAACTAAGTTAGACAGTTGTTATTTCAGAATTCAAAACAAATACAATTACAATATTTTTGGGGCACCAAAATGTAAAATTATTATTTTTAAATATATATTATTATTTTTTAAATATTGGAAAGGATCATGGCCCTCTGGTCCCCGTACCTCCACCATCATGAAGAATGTGTGAGATATAGGGTCAAAATCCATGTTGCAAAACACACATAAGTAAGCTTCATGAGTAAACTCAAGGCCAAGAAGAACCAAATTTTACATAGTCGTAATGCGATGTTGGATGAGTTGCCAAGCAAATATCATATCCCGAAAAGGTGATCGTCTAACTTTATACTTGCTCTTTTAAATTGATATTTTACATGTGCTATGTTACTGCATGTAAGAGTCACCTCCATATGGTTAGTTACATCTCACTTCTTTGTTTGTTTAATAGTGTAAGAATTCTATTTTGTAAGAGTCGCCAAGTGAAACTTTTGATTTTTAGGTTGAATCCTCTATGATGTAATTGGAGGATTAAGCTTGAATCTTGTATATTAACCTCTTACCTAAAAGTAAAAAAATACTCTTAACTAATTTGATTTTTTTACTTAAAATATACTATTAGGCCTAAATAAAATCTTGTATATTGACCTCCATTGTGTATATTGGAAGAATTCTCTAATGTTGGGAATTTGCATTAGAAATAAAAATATTTAACTAATTTGATTTTTATATCCTACGACAATTATGTACCAAAATGGCTAAACAAAATTAAGGCTAAAGAATTGTACACGTATAGAGGCCTCGTGACAAACTTGGAAGCCAAGGAGCATGTAGAATAGAGTACTAGCAAATAATGTGATGATTTGAGAGTAGGCAAACCTAACGAGGGGATTAGCCCATTAAATTCATTGACTAGGATAGTGAAGAATGGGTCCAAAAAATGAAATTAGTTTACTTAGGTATGAAGAACTTAGGACATAGTTACATAAATATATATATATATATATATATTGCTTTAAATATATTCACATTTATACAAAAAAAAAGGAAAACTCACAACTAAAACTAAAAGCCATAAAGAAGAAAAGAATAAAACCGGAAATACTTTTTTTTCCAGCTAATTATCATTTATCAAAACTGGGGAAAATCAACTTTAGCTATTTTGCCGTTGATTTTCTGATTTTCAAATGCAAATCCCTGAAAATTCTCAAAGGGCAATGAGGGGATCCGACCCGAATATGTCCCCGTAATCCGGGAACAAATTATCGTCGTTCCAGTGGGGTGACCCGAACCCGAGTCCGAAGTCATTGATGGATCCAACAATCACGCAGTTTCCAAAATCAGTTCCGAATACGTTGCTAGAGAAACTCGCCTGATCGAAGAAATCGGGTACGGGTTCCGGGTTTTCGAACCCGACGAACAAATCATCGTTCCGAGGGAAAATAGACGACTCTGAGGTCTCATTCTTTGCCGGTACGGCGGAGGAGAAAGCCGGAGATGGCTCGGCTTCAGCTTCCGTGTCAGCCGCCCAGACGAAGGGGAGCACTGATTTCGGCGATTTCGCGTTGTTGGGTGACTCCTCGCCGGAGTTGTACTCTGGGCCTCCTTTCTTGTACGTTTCAGGCGGAGTGGAGAAGTTCGTCAGCGCGTCCGACCCACGAAGCTGGATGGCGGCGTGGTCGTACACCATGGCAGCCTCCTCCGCGGTATTGTAGGTGCCCAGCCAAAGGCGCACGCGCCGCTGTGGGTCGCGTATCTCCGCCGCCCATTTGCCCCACGGCCGCTGCCGCACACCCCGGAACTTCCTCCGATTATTACCCACAACTTTCATCACATGCTTCCCCTGTCCTCCGCCGGTCTTCCGCCGCTTAGGCAAACCAACCGCCGGTCGCGGTGGCGAGAAAACCTCACCCCTACCGCCGTCGCTAACACTCCCGGCAACGGTGTCTGTCTCTGCTCTGTTCTCAACCCTGCAGCAAGGCAGAATCCTCACCTCGTTCACAAACTTCTTCACCCTCCGCCGCTTCACAACAGGTGCCCTGTCCTCATCGCTGGACGAATCAGTAGCATCGCCATCGGTCACGCAGACCCTCACCATCCGTACGGTTCTCTCCGCCGTCCCGTTTCCGGAAACGGAATATTCCGGCCGACTCCCGAAAACCGAGTTCTGCTTCAAATGTTCACTATACTTCACTCTTTCAACTGCCAACATGATTTCTTTTTCCTCAGAATCGCATTTTACCGGAAAAAGGGAGTGGTGCGTGTGATGAGTTTGTAACCACAAAAGGAGGTTTCGAAAAAATTCTCCCCGAATAAAGAAAAGGAAACCCAAATCACGAATCGTGACCCAAAGTTTGGTAAGAAAAGAAGAGAGATATCTATCTTCTATGTTTATGTTTGCTTCCCCGCCTGCCAAGAGAATCAAGGAGCAGAGCAAGCAACAAAACAGAGGAAGAAGAAAAAAGGCAAGTGAAAAACAGAGTATATGTAAAATCAGGGTAACAGTAGATCATACGTTACTTTGGCTGAAACCCCAGAAAGGAAAAGTTGTAGGGAAAGAAGGGGACCGCCTGTGTATATGATACAAAGTGATCTGCTGCATAAAGGGAGCTCCGCGCCCAATCATATGTGGACGTGTTTTGGGAGTGGCGAAGGCCGAAAACAAACAATTTATTGAGTCTGTTTTGAGTGTGCTTTTTTGCTCTTGATCATAATCTATCGAGTCGTGTCGTGGGCGTGGGGACTGGGGACTGTTGTGTCTTACAATTAATGTAGGACTTAGGAGTCACGAATTCAATCATTATGTATTGATTATTGATTTAAGAATGGGTATATTGAATTTTACGGTAAAATTTTAATATTAATATTTTAAAGTTAAGCTTTTGGGATAAGTAGTAGTTAGCGCTTTTGGTTTGTTTCAAAATTTGTAGTTTTGGTTGTCGTTTATTTATGTAGTGCTCGTCTTACAAAATTCAGATGATCTAGTTATATTTTTGCATAGAGGCTGTTTTTGCCATTATCTAATCAGTTATTTTATCAAATAATTTTGCTTTATGACTAGAATAATGAAATTTGACCAAATAAAGATTTTTGGTGCAACATACCTCCTATCTTATAAATTAATTGTAAAAATGAGTTACTTCACAAGCCTTATTAAAAAATAAATTATCTTATCAATTCGATTTATTAAATAGAGCCAAATATCACCTATTGATTAGGTAAATAATATCAACGAACTTATAATTGGAATTATATTGATAATTATGAGAATAACCTTTATTTACCATTATAATTTCGTTTGCAAGTTTTTGTACTTATGAAAATGAGCTTTGCAAGAAGAGTTTTTCAGAAGCAATCCTATACCAGATTGGAAATAATTTGAGTCAGTCTAAATAGAGTAGGTTGGATCGGGTTGAATTACGTTCGATTGGGTATGTGCGTTAGAAATTATAATAGTCAAATTTATTTCTTATTTTTTAAAATTATTTTAATATCAATATCAGTCGGCTCAAGTTCGAATCCTTTTAGGACCAAAAGATTTTTTTTTATTTCTTAAAAGAATAAAATAAGAGCTGAGTCCAGGTTTCGATACTGAGGCTAACGGATGAAAACCTATCAATTTACCAACTCATCTATACCAAATTTCTTTACAAATTTCAAAACCATCATGTATATAATATTTTAAGGGGACCAAACTTATTGTTTTTATTTTTTTTAATAGTAATTTTTTAAAAAAAAAATTGAGGGACCATGTCCCCCTATCCCCCTCCCTCCACCTCTCTGCATTTATTTGGATCATGATCCATCACAAAGTTTTTGGCCGGATTAGAAAATATTCTTCAATATTTACCTATTTTTCTGAATTTAACTTGATCTTAAATTTATTGTGGAAGTTTTCCTCAAGAAGATCACAAATCATAACCCATTGACAATAATTTATTTTATTAAAATGTGGAACAAGGATGAAGAGATATTTCGAGTAGTGCCTGCGGATATTTCCCAAATGCAGCCGCCATTTTTATGGGACATTATTTTCCCAAGAGTCCAGAGAGGGCCCCACGTAACTGTGGGGGTAGAATGGGAAATGCACAAAGCTTGCTGCAGGGCTCCTTTTTTTTGTTAAGTAGTAATGAACAAATGAAAAAATATTACAGAGTTCACAGAGATTCTCCACATGTTGGAGATTTCTTTTCAAAAACTACAAAGACTCATGGGGGTCTAAAATTACTGATACAGAGAC